>JAGKTI010004121.1:0-16306 GCA_018397915.1 Birgus latro
GTGGTCATTGAGTTCCAGATGATAATAGGGAACGTGGTGCCAAGAGATGAGCTCCATAGGCAGGGAAGATACAACTTTGGGAAAGCAAACTTTACAGAATTGAGTAAATTTTTTGAAAATGCAGATTGGAGAAAATTCAGAGAAACAAGAGAGATTCAGAGGAAGTGGGATATCTTTCTAGACCTCTATAATTCAGGAGTGGATAAATATGTTCCAAGAGTAAGTGGGAAAGAATACAGGAAAAAGGAGTGGTTTAATAGAAGGTGTATTATAGCAAAAAAAGAGAGGAACATGGCATGGAACAAATGGAGAAAGAGATGTAATAACAGAACAAAGGAAGAATATAAAAGAACTAGAAATGAATATACAAGAATTCGTAGAGAGGAAGAAAGGAACTTTGAAAAAGGTATAATCGACAAATGTAAGGATGAACCCAAACTGTTTTATAGATTTGTTAATGGCAAATTGAAGCAAAAGGAAGGAATCACCAAACTGAAAGTAGAAGGAGAGGTCTATAATGATGCGGCAATGCAAGCTGAAATAATGAACAAACGTTTCCAATCAGTTTTTACTAATGAAGGGGAGTTTGTGGAGGGGGAAGGAGTGACTAGGAGTGTAGTGATAAAAGATATAAAAGTGGAAGTACAGGAAGTGTACAAATTACTGGAAACTCAAGATGTAAGGAAAGCCCCAGGACCAGATGGAATTTCAAATTGGGTACTGAAGGAATGCAGAGACCAACTGGCAGATAAGATTCACAGTTTAATTGTGTGTTCGCTGGAAGAAGGGAAAGTGCCTCGGGAATGGAAGAGAGCAAATGTNGTGGTCATTGAGTTCCAGATGATAATAGGGAACGTGGTGCCAAGAGATGAGCTCCATAGGCAGGGAAGATACAACTTTGGGAAAGCAAACTTTACGGAATTGAGTAAATTTTTTGAAAATGCAGATTGGAGAAAATTCAGAGAAACAAGAGAGATTCAGAGGAAGTGGGATATCTTTCTAGACCTCTATAATTCAGGAGTGGATAAATATGTTCCAAGAGTAAGTGGGAAAGAATACAGGAAAAAGGAGTGGTTTAATAGAAGGTGTATTATAGCAAAAAAAGAGAGGGACATGGCATGGAACAAATGGAGAAAGAGAGGTAATAACAGAACAAAGGAAGAATATAAAAGAACTAGAAATGAATATACAAGAATTCGTAGAGAGGAAGAAAGGAACTTTGAAAAAGGTATAATCGACAAATGTAAGGATGAACCCAAACTGTTTTATAGATTTGTTAATGGCAAATTGAAGCAAAAGGAAGGAATCACCAAACTGAAAGTAGAAGGAGAGGTCTATAATGATGCGGCAATGCAAGCTGAAATAATGAACAAACGTTTCCAATCAGTTTTTACTAATGAAGGGGAGTTTGTGGAGGGGGAAGGAGTGACTAGGAGTGTAGTGATAAAAGATATAAAAGTGGAAGTACAGGAAGTGTACAAATTACTGGAAACTCAAGATGTAAGGAAAGCCCCAGGACCAGATGGAATTTCAAATTGGGTACTGAAGGAATGCAGAGACCAACTGGCAGATAAGATTCACAGTTTAATTGTGTGTTCGCTGGAAGAAGGGAAAGTGCCTCGGGAATGGAAGAGAGCAAATGTGGTACCAATTTATAAGAGAGGAAACAAGGAAGAACCCCTGAACTATAGACCAGTGTCCCTAACCAGCATGGTTGCAAAATTGTGTGAGAAGGTTCTGAAAGATAGGTGGATAAAATATCTGGAAGAGATGAATATTTTGACTGAAAGTCAGTTTGGATTTAGAAGTGGAAGGTCATGTGTTTCCAACTTGTTGAGCTTTTACTCAAGAGCGATTGATGTGCTGCAGGAGAGAGACGGTTGGGTGGATTGTGTATATTTAGATTTGGAGAAGGCCTTTGACAAGGTACCCCATAAGAGACTAATGTGGAAACTAGAGCATATAGGAGGACTGAAGGGTAACCTCCTGGAATGGATGAAAGACTTTTTGAGAGACAGACAAATGAGGACAGTAATAAAGGACAGGATGTCTGGATGGAGAGAAGTAACAAGTGGTGTCCCACAGGGCTCGGTGTTGGCACCAGTAATGTTCCTGATTTACATAAATGATATGGTAGATGGAGTAAACAGTTATGCAAGTCTGTTTGCTGATGATGCCAAGATCTTGAGGAAGGTAGAGGTTGAGGAGGACTGTAAAATGCTGCAGGAGGATCTGGATAGGATACATGACTGGAGCCGGATGTGGGAAATGAAATTCAACGCAAAAAAAATGTAAAATATTGGAAATGGGTAAAAGCACCAAGAGACCATCACTGAACTATATGATGGGTAATGAACCAATCACAAAAGCGAGAGAAGAGAAAGATTTAGGAGTGCTGTTCCAGGATAGTTTGTCACCTGAAAAACACATCAACAAGATAGTTAGAGAGACATATAGACTCTTGACCAACATAAGAGTGGCATTCCATTACATGAATGAAGAGATGATGAAAAAACTGATAGTGGCCATGATCCGCCCCAGGTTAGAATATGCGGCAGTAGTGTGGTCCCCACACAAAAAGAAAGATATAAACAAGATTGAGAGAATACAAAGAACAGCAACCAAGATGGTCCCCAGTTTGGCAGATCTGTCATATAGTGAGAGGCTAGAAAGGCTGGATTTGCCATCTTTAGAGGAAAGGAGAGAGAGGGGTGACATGATTGCAGTGTTCAGGACCATGATGGGAGTAGATACAATTGATAGAGAAGATCTGTTTTTATGGGATAAGAGAGCAACAAGAGGACATGGACTGAAACTGAAGAAGCCGCGCTGCTTGAAGGACATCAAGAAATATAGTTTTCCGTATAGATGCATAGACCTGTGGAATAGACTGGACAAAGAGATCGTCCAGTCTAAAAACTTAAACGAGTTTAAAGCTAAATTTGACTTATTGAGAAACAGAGACGGGACCCCACGAGCGTAGCTCATTTCCTGTATATCACAATTAGGTAAATACAATTAGGTAAATACACACACACACACACACACACACAAAAGTTCTGAAATCCATGAGATTTCGCTCATTCTCTTAACCGTCCGCTTGTGTACTTATATTTGCATCAAGTTTTCAAAACTTTTGTCATTCTTTCGCAAGTGACTGTCTCTATGTACAGACACCGCTGAGCGATAATTTCTGAATTGTCATTTCTTTGCACTTGCCTCGCTAGCCGTTAGTTGGCCATGCCCTTTTCACAAGATGCTCGTGTCTGGCCAGCATTGAGCTTTGGTCGTCCATAGATAGTCACAGAGCGCGGAGTGCAATACCCAACACGGATAGATTTCTTCTAGTGATCTCGGAATATCCTGCAGTATCGGCATATTCTCGAATCTCCCACAAACCTGTTGATTGACTATGGCAGCGACGGTCTCATCTCCATTGACCAGTATTTCTTTTGTTTTTCCTAGGCTTAAGGTTATTTAGATATTCAGCTTAGTGCTTTATTTAGCTATTTGTTTGAGTGCTTGAGTGAGTGCATTTCCCTTTCTTTGATTCTGAATAGATTCATGTAATGTAAATTTATTTTCATGTAATTAATAAATTTACAGTTTGATTTCTTGAGCTCTGTTAAATGTAACAGTCGTGTTTGATTTCTCCACATATTTAGTACACTTTTGCTACTCCAAGTCAGCACAACTCCTTATATTAATCAAGACTGGTACTTAGGCCAGCTCTTGGTATCAATTCTTAAATCCGATGTGCCAGCTAGGAGTTTGGCTCAGCCAAGATCCTGTTTATTATTTTTTTTTTTTTTTTTTTTATGTTAAAGGGTGAACTAACTTTCTCAGAGGCCAACAGTACAGTAATACAGCCTTCTTGAGCGCTTAGTCTCTGCTGTGTACTGTTGAGAAAGTTTATAAAATTCTCGACTCTAGAGAATTGGCGAAGTAAGCCAACATAAAAGTGAAATCGCCACTTGATTTCACGAGTCGATTATCACGAGAGAATTGACTCGATAGTTATTTCTATTGTCCACAGACATACTTCCCATTCCCTCGTGACATCTGGCTTCACATTTATTTTTAAATATAAAGTATAATCACATTTTCCGACTGACAGGAACCTTGGTATGTGGCATGGAAACCTTGTACCTTCTTTATACTGTCCATCAATCTGTCCATCTAATCTATGTCCATCAATCCATCCATTATCCAATCCTATGTTCCCCCACAGAGAAGCATAGGAGCCCGGGGATAGGCAACTTGGTCCTGGCATTTAAGATGAGAGTGACCAGCCTCACTCATCCCTGAGTGGCATTACGTGAGCAATAAACCCCAACCATCCCTTGGATATAAACCTTCAATGGCTCAATCCGACTGGAGCAACGTAATTACCCACTAAACCACCTGGCACCAAAATTTGGTTATATGGTTACCACCCAGCGTATTCAATGATTTCCTGGTGTAAAGTCACCCACAGGCAGAAGGACGAGAAAAGAATGAAGGACAGAAAGACAGAAGAGGGAGTGTAAAGTCACCCGAAGGCAGAAGGACAAGGAAAGAACAAAGGAAAGAAAGACAGAAGAGGATTGAAGGAAAGAAGGATAGAGGAGAGGAAAGGGCAGACACCCGAGAGCAGCACTACATTGAGTGAGAGGATGGTGAGCGCCCCCACCTACCTAATCTATGTACCTATCTATTTATCTATCTATACCCAGATGCCTTAATCCCAGAAGTGGTGGCCACAAACAAATTGCCTCCATGTCACCTTGTCCTCTGCAATCAGTCTGCCATTTCAGTATTATCATTGGTGGGAAGCGCAAATGAAAAAAGACCTTGCGCAAGCGCAATCCACAGTTCACTATCTTGTGCAAGTGCAAGTGCGCAATCTGACTAATATTTAGCTTGCGCAATGTCACAAAGCGCAAGCACAAACCATTTTCATACATTTGTGAAAATTACTGTAAAATATTGAGATATTTAACTAAATTAGCATACTTGTTTACTTACTTTTATTTATTATTATTATTTTCTAATATCTGTAATTTGCACAAGTGCGCAATCTAATACTGTACTGTAATTAGCTTGCACAATGTCGCGAAGTGCTAGTGCAAACCATTTGCATATATTTGTGGGAATTACTGCAAAGTAATGAGATATTTAAATAAATTAGAAAAACTTAGTTCTTTTATTTATTATTATTCTATCTATCTATTGCCAGACGCCTTAATCCCGTAAGGGTTGGCTACTGGCCACAAACAACAAATTGCCTCCATGTCACCCTGTCCCCTGCCATTTCAGTGCCCTGCTCCCAGCTCACACCCCCCCCCTCTCATATACCTCTCCACTCCATCCCTCCATCTCAACCTTGGCCACCCCCTCCCTCTCACTCACATACACTCTCCTTGTTAGTCTCTCACTTTCCATCCTCTCCATATGGCCAAATCACTTTAATGTGTTTCTCCTAATGCTGCCTATCACATCCACATCCACACCACAATGATCCTTCATTTCATTTGTCAGTCTGTTTCTCCATGTAACTCGACATACTCCTCTCAAATAACTCATTTATTTTCACTCTCTCGGTCATTTGAATATCACACTCTGCATCTGGCTGCCAAGACTGGGCAGTACAGCCGGGACTCCTAGCACTGGGGGGTTCCATTTACTGATAAATTAAATTGAAATTATTTACTGTGAAATAAAATTATTCACTTCACACACACACACACACTAAATGACTAAGGCGGTAGGACCGGAGCAAGGCATTGTTAACGCGAGGAAGTTTATGAGATGAGTGAACGGAGAAGTGAGGGACAAGGAAACAAAGGCTGTGATGTTGCCAGTTTCACTTTTATCTGCATTTTCTCAAGACGTTTTATTTATTAATTTAATATAGATATACAACAGCATATGTTCCTTACAAAAATCATTAACACATATTATTTAAATCAAATATCCACACCCTAATAAATTATTAGGCTGTGGATATTTGATTTAAATAATATGTTTTAATGATTTTTGTAAGGACCTGCATATGCTGCTCTTAATATATTTTTAATTTATTATTTTCTATTAATAATAATAATTCAAAAAACATTAAAATACATTATCTCTGTTGAAGCATTTTAAGAAATGCTACTACCCTCCGCTTCCCCCCAGCAATCCAGCCCTCGCAACTTGCCCGAGCCTCCCCCATCCCTTGTCCAGCCATGCAGGCAGCTCCCAAGACTGCACAATCCACGGGACAAGTGCGCAAGGTAGGTGCGCAAGCACAAATTCATTTGTTCAAGCGCAACTAAATTTGTGCTTGTGCACCTGCCTTCTCATGTGCAAAAGAGCAATACTGTATTGCGCATGGTCTTATGCGGTGCGCAATGCACAAACGATATTCGCCGGATCGCAAGGGTGCACAATTGCGCTTTGCGCAAGTCCAAGCGCACCTACCCAGCACTCGTATTAATGCATTTTCATTTCAGCTCATAATTTGACCCAGTTACTTTGGGAACGTTCCATTGTTAGATCTCATCTCTACAAACCCCATTTCTTCTATGACACTTGTCAGAAATTAATAAGAACAGATATAAAACTGTTTAATCTAGCCAGCTGGCAGCTACGATGAGAGTCACATGATTTACTCTAGCTTTTTAATTACCGAGTTACTGTCTGGCACCTTGGTATTGCCATGGCCTCTGTGAGCAACAGGCTTTCTCCTACTCCTACTCTTGTTTTTCAGGAATACTGTAATAGGCTGGAATTTGTTTTGGTTAGGACTGAACTGCTAAGGGTCTAGCCTAGGTTAGGTTAAAAGGGATCAAGTTAATACATAAAGTGGGTGTAATTTACAAACTTTTTTTTTTTTTTTATGTGTCCGACTCTAGGCATAGGCTTTACAGCCTGCTATCAAGACCCAGCAGTCCTCCTACATACCATACACCTCTACATGTCACCACTTCAGCACTAACACCCACCATCCATACTGAATACATGCTAGGGCTGTCTCATACAGGACTGGTGTATTGGTATTAGCAGAGGTATTTTTACGACATGTCAGCAGGTCTTCTGGTAGATCAGTAAAGCCTGATTTAATGAAACTCAAATCCTTAAACTGTTCCCTGCCCAAGCGGGGATTTGAACCTGGATCCATCAGGACTGCAGGCCACCTCTCTACCGACTGAGCCAAGCTTTTAACTGGCGATTTTTGGATGCAATGGATTACCAATCAGCACTTTTACTGGGAAATGTACAGTAATCCCTCCAATATCCGATGTAATAGAGCCAAAGGCATGTCCGAATATTGGTTTTGTCCGGATATTGGTCCTGAAGCTCCAGCAATGGTTTTTCATGACCCTACCCTAACCTAACCTAACCTAAATCAGAAAACGACCTTCCTACCTCCATACTGGACATGTATAGCACTTATTTAGGTCCCTTTTCACATAAACAATGCACACATAGCATGAATTTATTGAATTCTAACAAAAAAATGATGATTTAGAGGTGAGTGAGTCATAGGTTCTCAGAACTTGCCAGCATAGTATAAGTAAGTATCTGACATGGAAATCATCTTTTCTCACATTTTATGCACTAAATTATTGGATACAAAGCATCAAATACAGTAAATGATGTAAACTGCTACCAGGCTACCAGAAAAATGGTTAAGTTAGGTTAGGTTATGACCGAATATGAAATTCACTGCCTTCCACCTTTTTCCTAGCTGGTGCACTTAAGAACCATGCATGAAAAAATTAAATTGCAAGCAGGAAATTATGATTAACACAATGTTAGGTTAGCTTAGGTTAGGACCGGACATGAAATTCACTGGCTTCCACCTTTTTCCTAGCTAGTGCACTTAAGAACCATGCATGAAAAAATTAAATTGCAAGCAGGAAATTATGATTAACATTTTTTTTGTAATTTTTTAACACATTTACAGCATGATGAAAACAGGTTAGGCATGAAAATCTTTATGGTAAGCATAGGTTACGTTAGGATAGGTTAGGTTAGGTTAGGTTATGACCGAATATGAAATTCACTGGCTTCCACCTTTTTCCTAGCTAGTGCACTTAGGAACCATGCATGAAAAAATTAAATTGCAAGCAGGAAATTATGATTAACATTTTTGGTAATTTTTTAACACATTTACAGCATGATGAAAACAGGTTAGGCATGAAAATCTTTATGGTAAGCATAGGTTAGGTTAGGTTAGGTTAGGTTAGGTTAGGTTATGACCGAATATGAAATTCACTGGCTTCCACCTTTTCCTAGGTAGTGCACTTAAAAACCATGCATGAAAAAATTAAATTTAAAGCAGAAAATTATGATTAACATTTAGGGTAATTTTTTAACACATTTACAGCATGATGAAAACAGATTAGACACGAAAATCATTATGGAAATCATCTTGCACACAGTTTATGCATGAGATTAATGATATGGAAAGAACAAAACAAGGAATTTTGATGAAGTCAGGGTACTTACGAAAAAGAAGCCGCCGTCTATAACTCGCTCTATCATCTCAGACTTTGACACGATTTAATTGCACCACACAACCTTAGCAATTTACAATCACCGGCACTTTTCACCAACACTTTCCACATTTTTTTTGCATAACTGGGATCACATCACTTCACTGCACTGTACATAACAGTAAATTCCCGTGTGGTCTAGTGACGAGTCCTGGAGCCTGAACTTCTCAGCAGCAGCTTTCAGCTCCGTTCCACGTACCAACACACCTACGGCATGAACTTGCCGTTACCAAATCAGCGTCGATCGGTCGATGTCTGCATACTTAGGACTAAACATCACCTTCCTCTCCACATTTCGTTTGGTCTTCGAAGCGAAATCAGCCATGTACTGCTGTAGTTTGTCTTGGGATTTCTTGATATCAAACAAGGTGGAGCGAGGGAGATTGAATTCACGACAAATCCGTGATGTCCGCCACCCGGCGTCCATCTTTTCCGATACCCTTCCCTTTTCTTCTTCAGAGCCAGAACCACTTTCTTCCTCTTCTCAGGAGGCGGGGCCATCATCACACACATGATGAAGAAGGTGAAGAGTAGTATCAAGCACTGTAGGAGGTAGGGTATCACCACAAAGGCAATCACTTCGGCCGCCATTGTCGGAGGTGTTCACGAGGCAGCAACTGAGTGGGTAATGGCGACTGACAGACAGTTGCCACGCGCGTAAACACAGCCGATCGGCACACGCGGGAAATTCAAACTGACGCGGTCCCAAAAAATCGAATTTTTTCCAATTTTTTCCGAATTTTTGGGCATTTTGGGGGTTGGGCAGCCCACAATATCCGAATAGTGAGTATATCCGAGTATTGGACATCTGAATAATGGAGGGATTACTATTTTATTCACCATACAGGTTCATACACACCTGAATATCTGAAATTTGGTCAAAAATTTAATTCAACTATCAATAAAAATTCAGGAATGTGCTAAAGCTAACAAAAGTGTTTTGCCTTTAGCTCACCAACTTATTTTGAAAGACATCAACTTTGCTTAAATATTGATTTTATATGCAACTGCATTAATTTGCACTTAAAATAAACATTTATGCAAAACAGAAGTCTGTCAAGGCGTGTTGGTGATCTGAAGTGGAAACAACTGCTAACCAGCATGTCTTCACTCTGAATTCTGATTCTTCTTATTAAGAGCTATATCAGACAAAAATATCTGACCGGAATTTAGATAATTAGGTGTGTATGAACCTACAGTGAGGTCTCCCAATATGTGAGAATATGGTTGACAAAATGCATAGCATACTGGACATATCGCATATTTGAAAGCACTGAATCAATGGAAATAAATGCATCTGGACAACATCTTACCCTATCTTTGTCACTTACAGTGACATTACTGACTATCATTTTAACACAGACTTTTGCTCAAAGGATGATAACGGAACAGTGAATGTAGACTGTTAGGTAGTGTTCATTCATTCATTCATCACCCAGTCCTATGTTGCCCCATGCAAAGCGTATGAGCCCAGGGCTAGGCCAGTTGGTCCTGACATTTAAGATAAGAGTGACCAGCCTCACTCATCCCTGACTGGCATTACGTGAGCAATGCATCCCAAACCATCCCTTGGATATAAACCTTCCTCGAACCAATCCGATTGGAGCGCCGTAATTACCCACTAAACCACCAGGTGCCAAAATGTGATTACATAGTCACCACCCAGCATAGTAAATGGTTTCCTGGTGTAAAGGAAACCATTTGGCTTGTCACGCAGCGTAGAGTCACCCACAGGCAGAAGGAATAAGAAATAACAAAGGAAAGAAAGACAGAAAAGTGAGTGTAAAGTCACCCCAAGGAAAAAACACGTGGAAAGAATGAAGAAAAGAAAGACGATGATGGAAGGAAAGAAGGATGGAGGAGAGGAAAGGGCAGCCACCCGAGAGCAGCACCACATCAAGTGAGTGGATGGTGAGTGCCTCCACCTACCACCATCCTACCTCCAAACCAAAAATATTCCCATGTGACAATCTTGGCATTAATATCATTAAATCAACTTGACATTTAGGAAAATGAGGTGCCTCTTGAATAACAATATTCCCTGTTATAAGATCCATCATTATATGATACCCTGCATTAGCGATGTGAAAAAATTAACACCTGTCGCAGCCTATCGATGGCCAGTCCCTAATTATCTGATGGGTTATGATTTTGAACTGATTTTGATGATATTTTAGACTTAACCTGAGGAGTCCCGACAATGTATGGGTACAGTACGTCACAACGTTTTGTCATGGTGACACCCAGCAACGTACCCATATGTCGTGCAATTGCAAGGTCAGTCATTTGCACATTTTTCAAGATTCACGGGTGATTACTGGTAGGCATATGTGGGAGACCTTCCTCTACCTGCTGTCAAGTGGAGATACTGCCTGGCCCCACCTGACCCCCCCTCACCCCCAACCTCGGTAATTCACCTGTTAGCAGTGAACTGGCCAGTAAAGACATGTAGCGCCACAGTCTCTCCAATGACGAAATTCACAGTGAAAGTGATTCTTACGGTGGAGGACAAAGAAATACAGAAGCAAGAGGAAGAAACAAACAAGAAGTGATGAAGTGGTAATGTCGTAAAGGAAGGAGCCATATGTGGATGTGTTTGGTGAGTGAACAGTGCTTATACTGTCTATATTATTGTGTGAAAACCAATAAAGTCTTGTACTACACATAAATTCGTACCAAATAAATAAATAAATACGTAATTCAAAGTGGCTTGACTTAGTTAACCCTCCCATAGTTCATTTTCTTTGAAGCCAGGTATCCTGAGAGAGAACAAAAAGGTAAGGCTGACTGTCACCTGTAGCAACATTTATAAGCTCAGGAAGGTGATTTCTCTGTGAATTTTTGATGTTTCTCACCAAAAGCGGAGGTTTGAGCCAAAAAATAATAATTCCGAAATTGCCCGGGATCGTGGGGTATCAGAGGTGGGAAATCGGTCAGGATGTGACGGGTTAAATTTTGTGTTTCGGTTGATTTATAAACTGTTTTTAGACTAATATTAATGTGTTTTAGTCATAGGTGGGGTAAGCACTGTCATTTTTGGGTACAGTTTACCAAGTCTGATTTTTTTTTTTTCAGGCTTATTTTTGATGATTTTCAGATTTTATTATTGGGTTTAGGTGAGTTATAAACTGCTTTCAGGCTTAGTTTAGTTTGCTTGAAAGTTATTTGAGGGTTTAAGAGATAGAAACTTGTTTTTGGACTCATTTGGGTGGTTTTTGGACTTGGTGGTGGCGAGGGATCCCAAGGCTCTCAAATACATCCCTATACTGTCAAGTTATAATGTCCCCATTTAACGATACCCCTGCTCAACAATGGGTTTTCCCAAATGCATCTCATCGTTATATCGGGGACCACCTGTATATCACCTTGAAGTATATCGTACGCCTATGAAAATTGGCTAATACTTTGCTGGGTACTATACATTACTACTTTTTCACACGTTTGAGGTATGTGACATACTCATACAGGAACAGTACACAGTATATAGACTACAATATTTGAGCATGTGGCAGGAACTACAAATGTTAGAGTTAGGCCAATGTTGGCATGTTGCATGGAAACCTTGGTATGTGGCACGGAAACCTTGTATCTTTATATACTGTCCATCTATCTATACCCTGATGCCTTAATCCCAGAAGTGGTGGCCACAAACAAATTGCCTCCACGTCACCTTGTCCTCTGCAATCAGTCTGCCATCTCAGTATTAATGCATTTTCATTTCGGCTCATAATTTGACCCAGTCACTCTGAGAACGTTCAAATATTAGATCTCATCTCTACAAACCCCTTTTCTTCTACGACACTTCAGAAATCAATAAGAACAGATATAAAATTGTTTAATCTAGCCAGCTGGCAGCTAGGATGAGAGTCACATGATTTACTCTAGCTATTTAATTACCAGCTGAGTTACTGTCTGGGACCTTGGTATTGCCATGGCCTATGTGAGCAACAGGCATTCTTCTATTCCTACTCTTGTTTTTCAGGAATACTGTAATAGCTTCATAAGTAAGGTAAGGTTGGAATTTGTTTTGGTTCGAACTGCACTGATAAGGTTGGGTTAAAAGTGATCAGATTAATACCTAAAGTGGTATGTAATTTACACACTGGGGAGGGGGGTCTAAAAAAAACTGGTGATTTTTGGATGCAATGAATTACCGAATTGGTACTTTTAATGGGAAATGTAATTATTTTTATCATCATACAGGTTCATACACCCTTGAATATCTGAAATTCAGTCAAAAATCTGTTTAACTCAACTATTAATAAAAAATCAGGAATGTGCTAAAGCTAGCAAAAGTGTTTTGCTTTTAGCTCATCAACTTATTTTGATTTTAAATGCAATTACATTCATTTGCACTTAAAATATTTATGCAAAACAGAAGTCTGTCAAAGCGTGTTGGCCATCTGAAGTGGAAACAACTGCTAACTTTAGCATGTTTTCACTGAATTTTTTTTTTTTTTTTTTAATAATTAAATCAAACAAAAATATCTGACTGGACTTCAGATAATTAGATGTGTATGAACCTACAGTGGGGTCTCCCAGTATGTGAAAATATGGTTGACAAAATGCGTGGCATACTGGACGTTTCGCATAGTTGAAACCAATGAATCAATGGAAATAAATGAATCTGGGCAACATCTCACCCTACCTTATCACTTACAGTACTTCCCCATTATTCTGTCTATTGCCAGATGGCATAATCCTGTAAGGGGTGGCCATTTGACTTTGAGTTATTTGTTTTACAGGGAGGGGCACTAACCCTTCACCAACCCACTTGTTGACATGTATGGAGCATGTATGGTTTGGTTATATAGTTACCACCCAGCGCTGTAAATGGTTTCTTGGCTTACAGGAAACCATTTGGCTTGTTACTCAATGAAAAGCCACCTGTAAAGGAAAGAAAAACAGTAAGAAGTGACAGGAAAGATGGGAGAAGTAGGAAGAGAGGAGGGCAGGCACAGAAAAAGAAAGATAAAGGCTAAGGAAGAAGTAGGCAGCACTACACTGAGTGAGTGGATGATGGTCACCACCACCTACCACTACTTCCCCATTATTAACTATTACTTTAAGAAAGACTTTTGCTCAAAGACAGGTAACAGAACAGTGAATGTAGAGTGTTAGGTAGAGTTCCATTTATATACTTGTGGGATTAGCAACCTTACTGCACCCGTCCACTTGCTGGTCTCCATAAGTCTTGACGGTTTGTAAACTCTGCTCCTAGTTCTTGGGAATGCTCCTCACTGTCAATTCACCTAAGCCAAGGTCACGTCCTATATCCGAGTTCCTTTTACTTTGCTTAGTCAACTCAATAACCTTCATTTTCAGCTCCAAAGTGATCCTCTTATTCTTGGAATGAAGCAATGGGGCCATGATGTAACAGGTGAGCAGAAACAGGTCTTGTCCAATACTAAAAACACCAAAATATGCGAGCAAGGTGCAGGCAGGCACAAACTGAGTCTTGAGACTTGAGAGACACTGTGAGGGAGGGAAAGGGTGGGAAACTGTTCAGCCATCTGGTGGTGACTTTGGATACTACCATTTTTAACAAAAACACCATTTTCCCTTGCTTTCAGACAACGGATTTTGCATTTCTGGATCACATTTTGCATACAGTGTTAAAATTTTTTTTTTTTTTTCCTGAGTCAAGTTCGCACATTGAGATCCCACATATTGAAAGACCTCACAGTATATGGTGATAAAAATTAAAATGTTTTCCAATTTAAACTGCCAATTCATATTACAGGTGAGCAGTGTGAGAAGAATGATGAAGGAAGGGTAATGGTGAACAGTGGGGATATTACAGATGCATGGAGAAACCATTATAGCCAGTTGTTGAATGAATTATTTGACTGGGACAGGGAGGGTTTGGAGCCAGCAGATCCAGTGTTTGGCCCTTGGCCTTTGATTGACACTGCTACTGTGAGTGGGGCAATAGGCAGGATGCAGGTGGGGAATACAGCAGGTGTGTCTGGGTTGACTGCTGAAATGTTGAAGGCCTCAGGAGATATAGGAGTGAGGTTAGTCACTGACCTGATTAAGTATGATTATATATGAGTGTGTTGTCCCACATGACTGGCTGAAAAGTGTAATTGTGTATCTGTATATGGGAAAGGGTGATGCCCTGGAAAGAGGAAATTATAGAGGTATAAAGCTTTAGATCAGATAATGAAGGTAATGGAGAGAGTTCTAGAAGGTATGATTAGAGAAAGTGAATATTGATGAGATGCAGTTTGGGTTTATGCCAGGCAGGGGGACCACTGATGCCATATTCATTGTTCAACAGCTACCCCTGGGGGTAGGGGGTTTTTCAAGAATTCTCCCCCAGTATCCCTGCTTGTCGTAAGAGGCGACTAAAAGGGTTGGTGGTGGGTTAGTGCCCCGCCCCGTAAAAACAACTAACTTGTAGGAGGAGGCTGTAGCACGGGACGAACAGGGTAGTACTCCCGAGGGGAATGGAATGCTGGTGATAGGGAGAGCTGGAGCTCCTTTCACTAGCTACCTAATCATCCTCCTTTGCTGACCTTTTCAGTGTGACAGTAACATGGAGATTAGACCAGCATACTCTCCCAAACATTCCTCTAACTATCATATGCACTACACCACATGCACTTTACATATCACACAACGTATCCCACTAAGTTACAGGGGTTGACGCCAGCAAGGGCATGCGGCCAGAAAACTATGCCCCCGCTACCTAGTGGTGGACTTTCGGGGGGAGGCTTGACAGGGGTTCCGCCGGCATAGATCACGGGTCCGGGGCGAGATGGGGCTCGAACCTGTGCTAGAGGGTACAGGGCATTGCGGTTCCCAGGCTGCCGCTTCCGCTCAATAGAGAGGGGCCCGAACCTGGGAGTAGCGCCCCAGGAGGCTGCCCTATCAGTGGGTGTATAATGGCGGGGCAGTTGCAGTGCCAAGATGCGCTTGGAGGGTGTCCCTGCAGGTGTCCTGGCAGGGTGCCCCGAGGCCACTACCACAGCCACTAGTAAGCTGGTGGGCTAGGGGTCCCAGATCCATTGCTTGGACCTAGGACTGTGCAATGGGCTGGGCCTTTGGAATGTTTACCCCCCCTTTATCTTACCGACTATGACCAAGTACAAATATATGCATCAAAGCAAGCCTGAGGACA
Source organism: Birgus latro (assembly GCA_018397915.1). Lineage (NCBI taxonomy): Eukaryota > Metazoa > Arthropoda > Malacostraca > Decapoda > Coenobitidae > Birgus > Birgus latro. The sequence continues at coordinate 15,652 of JAGKTI010004121.1, forward strand.
GCAAATCACCCAGGGAGTTTAGGGTGGGTTCGTGGAATGTGGGAAGTTTGAGGGGAAGAGCGGGGGAAGTTGCTGAGGCATTTAGTAGGAGGTGGGTGGATGTGGCATGTTTGCAGGAAGTCCGGTACAGGGGTGGATCAGCCAGAAAGATTGTTGGGAAGGATTGCTACTATAAGCTGTTTTGGCAGGGGGGAACTGACGGATATGGGGGTGTGGGTGTGTTGGTTGCGGAGAAATGGGTGGAGTATGTTATGAATGTCATGAGAGTAAGTGATACGATAATAGTAGTGAAAATTTTGATTGGACGGGTGATGATTTCAGTTATATCAGCATATGCTCCACAGGTAGGATTGGATGACGCAGAGAAGGATAGATTTTGGGATGATTTAATACGTGTAGTAAGTGGTATGGGTGATGATGAGGTAGTGGTTCTGGGAGGGGATTTAAATGGTCATGTTGGTGAAGCAGCTCAAGGTTATGAAGGAGTCCATGGAGGATGTGCATATGGTGTGAGGAATGCGGAAGGGGAAAGAATACTCGAGTTTGGGGAGGCTATGGACATGATTGTGTGCAACACACATTTTAGAAAAAGAGTGAGTAGATTGATTACGTACGAGTCCGGGGGAAATAGTAGCCAGATAGATTATTTTCTGGT
>JAGKTI010004121.1:20982-33606 GCA_018397915.1 Birgus latro
TTGTGGCAAACTGCACATGGCCACTCTCCCTCTCCTCTGATTGTACCGCCACCAACCCTAGATATCATCACTTTTGTTTTATCTGCATTTACCCTTAAGCCCTTGTGCCCCATACCATCTCTCCACTTCTTAAATCTTTCCTTCAGGAATCAACACCAAATCATCAGCATACAACATCTCCCATGGGAGTCAATCTCTGAAGTCACGTGAGAGGGCTTCAAGCACCATGATAAACAACAAGGGACTCAAAACTGACCCCTGATGCACACCAACATTCACGGAAAACTCATCACTCAAAACTCCATTCACTCTTACCTGGGTGCAAGCACCCACGTACATGGCCATAACCACCCTAACCAGCCACTCTTCCAACCCTAGCTTTCTCATTGCCCACTTCACCACCTCTCTAGGGACTCTATCAAAGACCTTTTCCAAATCAACAAAAACAAAATTCAATTCCTTTTTCTTTCCAATATATTTTTCCTGAAGCTGTCAAACAATGAATATGGCATCAGTGGTCCCCCTGCCTGGCATAAACCCAAACTGCATCTCATCAATATTCACACTTTCTCTAATTATACCTTCTAGAACTCTCTCCATTACTTTCCTTATCTGATCTACGAGCTTTATATCTCTGTAATTTCCCCTTTCCAGGGCATCACCCTTCCCTTTGTATGTCGTAACTCTAAATATTAGTAAACTCTAGCATATATAACTTGTATATTATAGGAGGCTAGAGAGAGTGAGAAAGAGATAAGGAAGTGGAGATACTGCAAGGTGTTACTTGACCAGCCCAGGAAGTGGCAAACTTTACACTTTCTACCGTGGGAAGCTGACACATACATACATACATACACACATGCAGTGTTCTAGAAGGTTCTGGGACACGCATAGTCCACGTGACGTGGCTTACCTTAGACAAGAGGGAAAAGGATGAGATTCAGATTGACAAGAGAGAGCAGGGAGAGAGGAAGAAGGAGTGAAGAGCTCGGTGGGAGACAGCGGGCAGGCTCGCGACAGTTAACCAGCACTAGACACACTCTTGTGTGTGATAGAGTTAACACCGACAATAAAACTGCAATCAACCCAGATTTCATCTTTAACTCTTCCCATCGTTGACAACAAGTGAACTGAGGTTATATCTACAACTCAACATTACAGACCAACAACCACCTTGGCTGCAGCTACAACATTTGGTGTGCAGCGGTAAAAACGAACCAAGTACAATAAATCACGCCTTCCAAACAACGCCTACAACATTTGGTGTGCAGCGGTAACTACGAGCCCACTACATCACTTACATTGGCAACAGCCGTAACTACAAGCCGACTACGTCGCTTATGCTACAGTAAAGTATGATCCAACGCCTACCAGCTAACAAGTCTACAAGCCTGTAAGCCTACAAATCAAGAAGTCTACGAGTTTACATGATCAAAACTGATAAAGAAGCAAAGCTACAATTGAAGTAATGAGTTTATACGCAACCAAACGAAGAAACGAGATAACAAGAAGACTCGTAACTCATAACTATCACCGCCGCACAAGCCGACTCACAGCTCACAACCCCACCCTCAATCACAACCTTACAACCCCAACATTCTCTCTTCCGCCACCTTCTCTCTCCGTCTCGCTGATGCAGAGGTGACGAGGTGAAGCCAAGACGGCGATACCACCACACAACGCACACAACAACCCCTCACTCACCACTGTTACTCAGTACTAATATTCATTTACCTCCTACACTGAATGAGGGGATAAATCGATGGTGTTTGGTGAGGTGAAAGTCAAGAAAGGAGAGGTCGATCAGCCCTTAGAATCAACCCTGGAGATTTCCTTCAACCCTGATCAATCGACAGGCGAGTAAACAATAAGAACCGTGTATACGGCAAGAAGAACATGTTACATATGAGGAAAAAACAACCAAACGAAGTAGCGAGAGGACTTACGTACCACGCCTACAATTCTACAGTGAAGTTCATAAGCAAGATGATACGGTAACCAAGATCAGCTTCATTTCTACATTTGATTCTACATTATCAAGATACAAGACAAACGATCCTCCAATTTTTACAACGAACCAGTAAACTACGATTATCAAGACTGCAAAGCAACAAGCAAATAAACCAATTGACTCACAACCCCACAACTTACATAAACCCCAACCCCAACCTACCCCACTTAATCCCCAACCACCCTATGTCCCCAACCACAACACTAACGCAGACCTGACAAGGTCATGACGAAACAGCACACCAGAGCTCTCACTCACCACTCATCTTATTCATCGTTACTCAGTTCCCCACCACGGCTGCCAGATTGAGAAGTCACTGACCTAAGGTTTTGCCGAGACAAGATCAACAATGACACCACGCCAGGAAACCCGTGGGTGACACCACCACCTTCACCATCACTATCACCATTTCCCACCACAGTAAAAATTAGTGAGTTACACAGTTACTTCATTTCTACAATACACAGTGATAGACAAAAATCTTCTGCACAAACAAATAACATGTACTTTATAGTTACAACTTACATTAAATACCTACTTCAAGTAACTACATTATCTCAGTCAATAAGTGCTTGTACCAACAATAACATTTATATACTGTATATATTCATTCATTTACTAGACCATTAAATTACTCCCAACAAGTGCTACATTTATACATACATAAAACACTTGTTTCATTAATAAGCAACAATCAATCTTCTAGTGAAAATAAAATACACCATCACATTAACCCAGTGAACGATTAACAGAAAATTAACAAACAGTTATTAATTAAATCTATCTATTGTGCCCAAACAAATTAAATTACAAGGAAAAGCAAGGAAATGAAAAGAAACAAGCAAAATGGCAACAACAAATGATGTTAGCAAGAATGGACATCATCTTTCATACAACTCTGATGATAAAAACTTTCACATATTGCTGACCCATATATTGCCACATACACTACCCGGCACAGATACAAAGGGTACAACAAGTGAATGTACATAGTTAGTTGATGTGAATATTTTTATGTAAAATAAAATAAGTGGTTATATAGTCACATAATACTTAGTGTTAAAAAAGGGTCCCAACGATTAGCCATCAATTATACAACTTCGGACACCACCGAAAAAACAAACACGAATGATGAAAATAAAAATAATGTAAAAATAAATTATGATCACATACCAACAAATAAAAGTAGGTGCAACTGTTATTATATATATCTGTATGTTTATGAATATCTGTGAACAATATATGTGAAGCAACGAACAAAGCAATTGTCTCCAAGAGGCAGTTGCAAGGTACGCTATCACTATCAACAACCACAGCATGACTGCATTAGCTATGATTATGAAACTTATTATACAATGTGATTGTACAATGCTATTTCAATTACTACATTTCCAACAATAGTGCAGTTACAATATTGCACCAATTGCTACAATTTTAGCTACAAATGCTAACATTAATACAATTATGTACTTTACAATATTACTACAATTAAATAATACAATTACATAATAATTACATTCATACTAGGTAACTACAAGGTTCCTACAATTCTGCTGATACCAGAAATATGTATTTCACTTACTCATCATACAAGCTGAGTGTAACTTAGGCATGAATGTATTGATTACATTCATACAATGTAATTACAATTCAATTCTGTTGTCACCAGAATTATGTACTGTATTTCCATTACTCATCATACAAGTTGAGTGTACTGTTAGGCATTACTCAGCATAGCACCATATGTATTGTAATGACCTAGTAATTTTTCCCATTGCACAAATATATGTGTATGTCTGCTGTCCATGCAGATTTGTGCAACTGTATCACTACAATAAGCTATACGATGTTCAATTTTATTACATAATAGCTAATATCATACATATTCATGCGATGTAATGACTTAGTAATATTACCATTAATCTTCCCAGTTCGCTACCTATGTTATGTCATCAGTCAAGGCATACATACACATAGTTTTGAAGCCTTATATTGCAATGCAGAAATCTTGTGCTTTAAAAATATTAGTAATTGTTCATGTAACATTCATAATAGATAATCTGTTCACTCATACTCCCTTATGGACATTCAAGTGAGACCCACTGAGTAGAGACATATTGTACATATGTGAATATTTCATATAGAAACTTTTCTATGAAGAAAAAAAAAATGAATGTTATTTTTATGACAATGTCACTAAAATTCATATTTATACAATACAAATATGTATATTAGTAGCTTTAGTTGTGCTTTTAGCATAGTAGTAGTAGTAGTTGTTCCCTAGGCAGTCTGGCCGAACAGCCCCGAGTCCCTAAGGAAGGCCATGGCAGAGACCGGGCTTTCCCACAGAGCTCTCAAGGAGTGTATGCAGTGTTGTTGGCATAGGTGATTGTGTGCGATGCAGTCTTCCATGATGTGCTTAATAGTGTGGGGTGCTGTGTTACATCCTGGACAGGCGTCGACGACGGAGTCATCCAGCCTCTTCTGATAACTCAAGAGGGCTGGATGATGCCCACATCTCAGCCTCCCCAGGTGGACCCTGTCCTCACGGGGAAGACAGGATTCAGAAGGATGGATATCAGGAGGCAGTGCATGCAGCTGTGTGTTGTCTTTGAGTGACTGAATGAAACGGCGAGTGATTTGAGTATGAATATGCTTCTGGAAGCTGGTCTGAGGCGGGCAGGGGGGAAGAGATGATAGTATTTGTGTATGATATCGTGTGCTGGGTGTTGTTTTGATGTTCCTTGGTGTGTGTGGATGTGCTGCCATGTAGTGTAGTGGATGTTGTGGGTTTGTGGAGGCTGCAGCGAGAGTTTGGGTGCCTCTCACGTCTAGATAATCCTTGACTTTGAGGACTTTGGTTTCTTGGTGTAGGTGGTCTGCAGGTGTAGTAGCTGTGCAGCCTGTGATTATTTTTAGGGCCTTGTTTTGTATAGTCTGAAGAGTGTTGTAGCGTGTTTTAGTGAGGTTAGGAGCCCAAGCAAAGCAGGGCTTGCATAATTCATCACTGAACGTATATATTGTTTGTATACTGTGGTGGTGGTTTCTTTGTTGTGTCCAAATGTTGTATGGGCAAGTGACTTCAAGGCATTGAGTCTAGGTGTTAATTTATTTTTGATGTTTGTGATGTGTTGTTTAAATGACATTGATGTATTGTATGTTACACCAAGGATTTTGGGTGTGTGTGTGTGTGTGGTAGGGGAGTGTTGTCTATGGTGAGGTGTGGAATGTGACTGTGTTCTGCTGTCCAGTTTGTGAGAAGGGTCACTGTAGATTTGGCTGGGGCTATTTTGAGTCTGTTTGTGGTGAACCATTCATGTAGTGTGTTGAGGTAAGGTTGGAGGATTTGTGTGGCTGTGTTTGCATTTTGGTGTGTGCATGTAAGTGTTATGTCGTCTGCATAGGAAGCTATGTGTATTTGTTGTGTGTGGGGTGTGGGCATATCATGCATGTATAGGTTGAAGAGTGTAGTCAGACAACTTGCATATAGGCATATATCTATACAATTATTTTTACTTGCTTCAATGCATAGAGGACATACTTCAAATTACTCCATGATGTGTATAACACATTTATAATATGTTATTATTACACATTTTTCTTCTACAAGGCCATATATTACTATTGCAACGCGTTGTGGGTCCACTGTTGTGTGTGACCAAACAATGTCGTAACTCAAAATATTACTAACTCTAGGGAAGAGTAAAGTGATGGTCTTTGAGAGAAGTGAAGCCAGTGAATGGACAGTGAGATTGGATGGGAAGGATATGGAGAATGTGAGTGAATTTAAGTACTTGGGCAGTGTGATGAGTAAGGATGGAAGTCTGGAGGGTGAAGTGCTCGAAAGGGAGCAGCAGGGAAGGAAGGTTGCTGGTTCATTGAAAGCAGTGATAAGAAACAGGGAGGTGAGCATGGAAGTGAAAAAGTTGTTACATGACAGTATTGTGATACCAACTCTAACATATGGAAGTGAAGCTTGGACCCTGTTGGAAGGACAGAAGTCAAGAGTGAGAGCAGTGGAAATGAGTTATTTGAGAGGAGCATGTGGAGTCACATGGAGAGACAGACTAACAAATGAGGAAGTGAAGGAGCGTTGTGGTGTGGTTGAGGACGTGATGGGAAGCGTTAGGAGAAACACGTTAAGATGGTTTGGGCATGTGGAGAGGATGGAGAGTGAAAGACTAACGAGGAGAGTTTATGTGAGTGAGGTGGAGGGGGCGAGAGGGAGGGGGAGGCCGAGGATGAGTTGGAGGGATGGAGTGGAGAGGTATATGAGAGAGGGGGGTGTGAGTTAGGAGCGTGGTAGTGAAATGGCAGGGGACAGAGTGACATGGAGGCGATTTGTTTGTGGCCACCCCGTGCAGGACTGAGGCATCTGGCAATAGATAGATAGATATTATAGGAGGCTAGAGAGAGAGAGAGAGAGAGATAAGGAAGTGGAGATATTGCAAGGTGTTACTTGACCAGCCCAGGAAGTGGCAAACTTTACACTTTCTACCGTGGGAAGCTGACACATACATACATACATACACACATAGTGTTCTAGAAGGTTCTGGGACACGCAGAGTCCACGTGACGAGGCTTAGAACAGAGGGAAAAGGACGAGATTCAGATTGACAAGAGAGAGCAAGGAGAGAGGAAAAAGGAGTGAGAGCACGGTGGGAGACAGCGGGCAGGCTCACGACAGTTAACCAGCACTAGACACTCTCTCGTGTGTGATGGAGTTAACATTGACAATAAAACTGCAATCAACCCAGATTTCATCTTTAACTCTTCCCATTGTTGACAACAAGTGAACTGAGATTATATCTACAACTCAACAAATTACAGACCTACAACAGCCTTGGCTGTGGCTACAACATGTACACATTTACAATTACACTCTTCAGCCAATCATCTGGGACAACACACTCATATATAATCACATTTATCTGGTCAGTGACTAACCTCACCCCAGTATCTCCTGAGGCCTTCAACATTTCGGCAGTCAACCCAGACACACCTGCCGCCTTCCCCACCCGCATCCTGCCTATTGCCTCACTCACAGTAGCACTGTCAATCAAAGGCCAAGGGCCAAACACTGGATCTGCTGGCTCCAAACCTTCCCTATCCCAGTCAAACTGCTCATTCAACAACCAGCTATAATGCTCTCTCCATGCATCTTTAATATCCCCACTGTTCACCACTACCCTTCCTTCATCATTCTTCCCACACTGCTCACCTACAGTATCCCGATTATCCCTCTTCACCTGATTTGCCACCCTAATAATCATATTTTTCCTTTCCCCATGATTTAGCTTATCAAGTAAAAGTCTCTGTAACTCAGACTTCGCCCTGTATACCTCTCTTCTAGCCCTATGCTTGGCAGCCAAGTGCTCCTCCCTGTTACCACCCTTCTTCCATTCCCGGAAAAGCCTTCTTTTCTCCTTGACTGCGGCTTCTACACCCTCATCTCACCACCAAGTTACTTTATGTCTTGGTGGGCCTCTTGTCCAACCGCATATTGCATCAGTAACTCTCAAGAGGCTGTTCTTAAAGGCTCTATACTGTTCATTAATGTCTCTATCTACAGCTCCATGCTCAGCCACCACTCTCCTCATCTCACTATAAAAGGCATCCCTTACTGATTGGTTTCCCAGCTTCCATATTTTCCACCTAGGTACATATGTCCTCCTTCTCATCACTAGTTCTTTACACACCATGTCACAAATCGACAGTTTGTGCTGCTGCACACACTCCTTGCTTCCTATAACTTTAACATCCCTCACTAACCTATCAACCCTCTTGACCAGAAAATAATCTATCTGACTTCTACTTCCCCCAGACTCGTACATAATCAACCGACTCATTCTTTTTCTAAAATGTGTGTTGCACACAATCATGTCCATAGCCTCCCCAAACTCAAGTATTCTTTCCCCTTCCGCATTCCTCACACCATATGCACATCCCCCATGGACTCCTTCATAACCTTGAGCTGCTTCACCCACATGACCATTCAAATCCCCTCCCAGAACCACTAACTCATCCTCGCCCATACCACCTACTACACGTACTAAATCATCCCAAAATCTATCCTTCTCTGCACCATCCAATCCTGCCTGTGGAGCATACGCCGATATAATTGCAATCATTTTCCAACCGATCAAAATTTTCACTACTAATATCCTATCACTTACTCTCATAACATTCATAACATATTCCACCCATTTCTCCGCAACCAACACATCCACACCCCCATACCCGTCAGTTCCCCCCTTCCAAAACAACTTATAGTAGCAATCCTTTCTAACAATCTTTCTGGCTGATCCACCCCTGTACCAGACTTCCTGCAAACATGCCACATCCACCCACCTCCTACTGAATGGCTCAACAACTTCCTCCGCTCTTCCCCTCAAACTTCCCACATTCCATGAACCCACTCTGAACCCCCTGGGTGATTTACTGTCCTCAGGCTTGCTTTGATTCTTATATTTGTAAGTCATAGTTGGTAAGATAAAGGGGGGGTAAACATTCCACAGGCCCTACCCATTGCACAGTCCTAGGTCCAGGCAATATGAAATTCTTAGCTCTTTTCAGCTTTAAGCTATAGTTAACCAAACACAAGTGACTAAATCGCCTGAACCATCCCTACCATTTTTTATGGTTCGGACAGACGGGTGGGACAGTTCGGCCATATGCATTACTCGGCATATTCTTAAAATTATGTGAGTTGGATTGGATAACAACAAACATTTAATAATTCCAGGATATTTCATTTTCCTAAAGTACAATAATAAACTCAGAATCTAAATGAACCACTTGATATTTGTTAAAGAAAAAACTAATATTTCATAACTGAAATAAACTTCACCAGATTTATTAATAACTGACTTAACCTCTTACTTTCTGTTTCAAAATTATGCATAATTAGCCTCTCTCTCTCTCTCTAATATTGCTTCACTTTCTCTCTGGAATATTGTTTCACTTTTCACTTGCAAGGCCTTATTTCACTGACTAACTTAAGACTTTTAAAGCATATTGTAACCTGCAAAACTGAAATGAGAAGTTGTAATACCCCTTCCTTCTTTTTACACTTTAAGGAATCGTTCGTTTCGTTTCGTTTTTGAAGGCTGCAACATGCTTGCATGCGTCTGCCTTTTTGGATTGGAGCGTGTAGCATTTTATGACCGGATGCCCTTCCTGATGTCTACCAATGACCCTTGGGTGGATTCGATCCTCCGACCCTACGGCCAGAGCGGAGCGCTCTAACCCACTGAGCCACAAACAAAACTATAAACATATATTCCCTGATAACTTTTAAGAATGGTGTTTCACTATGTGTTTAAATATAAATGATCAAAAGTAGCATTATCATTTGATAAGGTCATGACTTGGTAGTAGTGAGGGGATAGTTCGGACTGTCCGAATCATCCCGAATCTATGTACGGTAATTAATTGATGGGTACCCTCAAGTTTCACCCGAGAGAGTTTAACATTCGTTTTTCGTAGCAGTATGTTCTACATGCAAAACAGATTCACCCTGATAATGCACAGTTCGATGCCTGGGATATTCACAAAGGTAAAGCTTATGATATACACTCAAATTATTACATAGGAGATGTAAAACAATATAAAACCTGACCTGCATCAAAAAGTGAGGTGTTTCTAGCTTGGAGGTTCCGTGTGGTCGGAGTAAACAAACTCAACCACTTTAACACAAGATCACACGGCCCTAGGTTCCATACATTTCTCAGGGAATGCACTGTCCGAACCATCCAACTGTCCGAACCATCACCGCACTCCCCTATGAGGCACAAGGGCTTAAGAGTAAATGCAGATAAAACAAAAGTGATGGTATCTAGGGTTGGTGGCAGTACTGTCAAAGAAGGGGGAGAATGGCCATGTGCAACTTGCAACAAGGGAATGGAAAGCATTTCCATCTTGTCCAGTGTTTGTGATAAGTGGGTGCATAAGAGATGTAGTAGCATTAGAGGTAGACTGCGAGATAATGCTGATTTTATGCATGCGGTGTGTTGGGCAGAAACGGTGGAGATTGTCAGGCATGAAAGGATTGAACTTGCTTGAATCTCCCGAGTGTATGGAGGAGTTTTGTTATTTGAGAGAGATGTTATGTGCTGGAGGCGGGGCTAAAGCTAGCTCTGTGGCTAGGGTGAGAAGTGGTTGGAAAAAGTTCAGGGAGCTGTTGCCACTCCTGACATTGAGAGGGCTATCCCTACAAGCTAAGGGACTTTTGTAAGCAGCATGTGTTAGGAGTTTAATGCTGTATGGTAGTGAAACCTGGGCAGTAAAAAAAGAGGATATTCACAGGCTCAAACATACATAAATGACAATGATTAGGTGGATGTGCAGTGCATCCCTGAATGGAATGCCTGAGGGGGCTAGGTTTACAACGGAAGAGTTGAGAGGTAGTATGGGACTGGAATGTGTTGGTGTTGTAATGAGATGTAGATTGAGGTGGTCTGGGCATGTAGAGAGAATGGAGGATGATAATTGGGTACAGAAAGTGAGAAACGTTAATACTGGGGGTGGGGTTGTGAAGGGTAGACCGAAAAAGATCTGAAACAAGGTCATTGTGACCTCAGGGTTAAGGGACTGAACAGGGAGGCTGCCACAGATTGAGCAGCATGGAAAGCCGCCAACAGATGACCAAGGCTGACCCAAACAAGCATGTTGGAGCCGTCAAAAACAAAACAAATTCAGTAAATGACTGTCAGTTCAGTAATTCATCACAATGGTCATTTGCTAAGTAAACAATCACAAAAATTGAACAAATCACATAAAGAGCATGGGAAAAAAACAGATTTATTACGAAGTCGAGTGTAGGTTGAAACGAGAAAATAACAGCCCTCTCTCCAGTTCACAACCTCTCTCCATTTTCATCTTCGGTCATCACCTTCTTGTAAACACCTACTGTGTTTAGGAGCAGTCACAATACTGGGAGACCCCGATGTATATGGTGAAAAAAATGATAATGTTTTCCAATTCAAAGGGCCAATTCAGTACACCCAACCCTCGGCTGTCGCGGATTCCGCTATAGCGTTTTACCGCTTTCACACATGTATAAAAAACCAACCCAAATTCATTTATCATGCATTAAATGCCTGCTATCACGCACCAGCCTTGTGGATCGAGAGAAAAAAAAGCTTGACCAAGTGAACACATCAGCTGACCAACCAAAACATTCAAGATGGCGGAGGATGCTACTCAAGCAGTGATTGCAGAAGTTCATTTGATAAAGTCTGTATTCTCAAGTGTGAATAAAACTCCACTATAATACATTAATAACCACTTTTATATACGTGATGATGATGATCAGAGGCCTAATACTTCGTCTTGGCTTAGAGATAGGTGCTTCATCACCAACACTTTCATAGCGGTTTTACAAACAAACCTATAAACTAGTCAGTACAGTATACCAAAGACTCTTAACCCTTTCGCGCACGGGACTGCAATTTGCGTTTCATGTGGTGTGGTGTGCTAAAGCACAGGACCTCAAATCGCATGAAAACGCAAAAAAAAAAAAAAGTTTTCGGTCAATTTGCGCCAAATTTTGTAGCGTTCTAGCAGCCACCACGTTTCTCTCCTGAGGTAAGACCTTGGCACACTGCAATGGCTCATATGTGCCTGTACATAGTGATAGAATCTCAGTGCTCCACTAGCAGCCAGACAGCAGGGTCGTGCTGTGTTGAGTTGTCACTTTAAATCCGCCATTTTCCCCCTCCCACCCGAGGCTGAAGCCATTATTGAAATATTGTGATTGTACAGTGTTTCTGACTATACTGTGAAGTGATTGTGTCTACTGAACATTGATATATTGTTTGTAAAGCATTGGGGCCCGTTATCAGCTGTTAGGCCTGGAGGCAGGAGTCTGGTTTGTTATAGAGGGGTTTCCACTCACCCTGCCCATAAAATGATGTATTTTACCCATATAGTGAAGCCATTACTTATATCTGTGAAACATTTAGTGCTTGGATTAGTGAATAACTGACCTACCACAGCAGGCATTATGTTATGCCATAGAGATACATAGACATATACATCAGTTGCTAAGGGAGCAGGTGCTCTCGTACGCCATACAGTAAGGAAGGGAATAACAGAGGAGGCTGGGATGGAATCATATGATAGTGTTTTATATTGCATATGGTTCAGTGTGAAATATACGTCTAAAATAGTGCAGTGAGTGTTCACCGAGAAATATTGCGTGCAATGACTAACAGCGGAAAGTAACGTAATGATCAGAGACAAGAAAATACGCCACACAGCGACACATATGTAACATTATATACGTATGTCATGCAGCGAATGTTCGTGGAGAAATCTATTGTGTGCATCGCATGTGTTAGGCAAACGTGGTGCAAGGAACAGAGAAAACGCCACACACACACACACACACACACACACACACACACACACACTACCTAACTCATCTTCAATTCCTTCAAGTTCCTGCCAGCAGCTAAAGACCTCTAGAGCAAGTGAGTTACCCATATTTTGTTGATTTGTGTATTGACCTATTTCTACATTTCTATATTATTTTCACAAATAAGTATTGTTTTTTACATATATACATATGAGATGGAAGAAAGCTCAGCTTCAGTATCAGTACCTAGCAA
>JAGKTI010004121.1:38376-50523 GCA_018397915.1 Birgus latro
AATTTCATGTCCGGTCCTAACCTAACCTAACCTATGGTTACCATAAAGATTTTCATGCCTAACCTGTTTTCATCATGCTGTTAATATGTTAAAAAATTACCCTAAATGTTAATCATAATTTCCTGCTTGCTATTTAATTTTTTCATGCATGGTTCTTAAGTAAAACAGCTAGAAAAAAGGTGGAAGCAGTGAATTTCATGTCCGGTCCTAACCTAACCTAACCTAACATTGTGTTAATCATAATTTCCTGCTTTTAATTTAATTCTTTCATGCACGATTCTTAAGTGCACCAGCTAGGAAAAAGGTGGAAGCAGTGAATTTCATGTCCAGTCATAACCTAACCTAACCTAACCTAACCATTTTTCTTGCAGCAATTTACATCATTTACTGTATTTGATGCTTTGTATCCAATAATTTAGTGCATAAAATGTGAGAAAAGATGATTTCCATGTCCGATACTTACTTATACTATGCTGGCAAGTTCTGAGAACCTATGACTCACTCACCTCTAAATCATCATTTTTTGGTTAAAATTCAATAAATTCATGCTATATGTGCATTATTTATGTGAAAAGGGACCTAAATAAGTGCTATACATGTCGAGTAGGGAGGTAGGAAGGTAGTTTTCTGATTTATGTTAGGTTAGGTTAGGGTCATGAAAAACCAGTGCTGGAGCTTCAGGACCAATATCCAGACAAAACCAATATTCGGACATGCTTTTGGCTCTAGTACAACGGATATTGGAGGGATTACTGTATTACCATAAGTTCTTCACTTCGGCCATCGCATTTTCGGCAATAGCGCAGCCATGGCGGCACCAATTAGGAGTGATATCAGAGGGTGGGATGTAAATGACTGTAAATTCTGTAATTCATCACACCAGTCATTTTCAATGGAAATAAGCATAAAAATTGAACAACTCACGTAAAGAACATGGGAAAAAACAGATTTATTACCAAGTCAAGTATAGGAAGAAACAAGAAAATAACTACCGGTACCCTCTTTCCGGTTCACACCCTCCCTCCATTTTCATCTTCAGTCATCAACTTCTTGTAAGCACCTAGACTACTGTATTTAGAAGTCACAATAACAATTCAGGTATCTTTAAGCATTTCATATTTATTGTATATCTCACCATCTGCTAGCATTTTTCATCCACGAAACTTACATCACAAATCAACTTCTAACCCACCTGAGGTCACTGACCCTCCCTCCAGACATGATTAATGCTCACAGGGGCTCCAACAAGGTGTGACATATGTAAAAAAAAAAAAAAAAATTAGGTCAATTCCATTCAGAAAAACTAGGGAATAATGACATTTCTTTCTGATAGTTTATAGACCTCACCTTCTACCAACTTCTTTCCAGTACAAGTGGTTGTCACAAATGAATATTAACTGTACTAACTTTTCCTATTTTTTCCATCTTTCTTGTCACTTTTTATTATGCTTCTTTCCATGTCAGGTGGCTTCACATTAAGTGGCAAGCCTAATGGCTTCCTAAGCCAGGAAACCATTTACAACGCTGGGTGGTAACCATATAACTAACCCATAAGTGTTCCCAACATGTCAACAAGTGGGTTGGTGGAGGGTTAGCGCCCCTCCCATAAAACAACTAACTCAAAGACAAAACGACCACCCGTTATGGGATTATGGCATCTGGCTAGAGATGGATAGATAGGCAGGTAGTAACTCTAGTATGACCTTGACTGTGGAGGGGGACAGATAGAGAAGTGATAGTGGGTATGTGAGGCACATATGCCAACCAATCAGACTGAAGGAGGGAGCCACTGACAGTGCTTGCTTTGGTGCAACACATCAGCAGTCTCATGACACTTGCATTAGCTGCCGCACCTCCTCCACTTTGAATCTGAAATCAGTTAAAAATGTTTGACAAATGCAGTAACTATTCTTACAATTACTGGGTGTTTATAAAGAAAATTTTCCTTGAAGACTATGAATTTATCGACTTATTATTAGATCATGGAGAGTTATCAACAGCGGTTGACTATAATACCTATAAACTAATGTGCAATTACAGAAAAGACAAACAATTATGGTAATGGGGATGCTGAACAACCATTATGAAGGTATGAGCTATGCATTTTGAAGGTTAGCTTTGAACCCAATGAGGTGATTAATGTTGTTTGGGGATCTGAGGGTGCAGCCCCCCAGTTGGGATGTACCGTATATGTATTTTCTTCTGGTGTTGATTGTTGTGATTTATTCTACTTCTGCCTCCAAATTTGTAGGCTAAAACATACAGAAAGGACAGTGATTAGATGGACATGAGGTGTGTCCTTTAATGCAAGGACTAAGAGGGCTAGGTTTATGATTGAAGAGTTGAGAGGAAGGATAGGACTGGAGTTCGGTGCTGTGATGAGGAGGGGCAGATTGAAATGGCTTAGGCATGTATGTTGAGAGGATGGAGAATGACAACTGGGTGTAAAAAGCGGGAAGTGTGAAAGATGGGAGGTTAGGCTGCAAGAGGCAGACCAAAAAAGAACTGGGATGAGATCATAGTGTGATCACCAGTGGGTAACAATGCCCACATATTTATGCTCAGGCAACACTCTAGATCTTGTCCTCACATCTGAGAATGACAGAGTAGGAGAAATTGAGGTAGTGAGTCCCCTCCCCAACTGTGGACACTGTCCAGTCCTGCTACAATACTATTATCAAGCTGGCGTTGTGACTGATAGCTATTTTCACTCCAAGCGCTCTTGGCATAAAGCCAAATATAACAAAATAAATAGTCATCTGCGTGAAATAGACTGGCAGTTCGAATTTCAAACCCTATCGACTGATGCTATGTATGACAGATTGCAGTCCATCCTTAGTCCATTAATCGACCAGTATGTGCTGAATATGCCCAGCACACCTCCCCCACCTCCAAGATCACCTCCCAAGGCCTTGAAAAACCGCAGCAGAAGAGCTCGGGAAACATACAAACTCTCCAGGAGTGTTTATGGAAGACTATCTCCTGAGGCTTCTCGAGCTCTAACACACTACGACTCTCTCAATGACAGCTTTCGCAACTACTTTACACACATGCAAATCAATCACGAAATGTCACTGATTAGAAAACTACAGGTCTCCTCAAAACCATTTCACCGGTACATCAGAAATATGAAAGTGGGTGCACCCTCAGTGGGTCCCATAAGGTTGGATAATGGAGTGTTATCATCCGACTGTACTCAGATGGCAGAAACTTTCGCTACGCATTTCTGTACAGTTTACTCAACACACGCTCCTCATGCTCCTCTCCCTCACCAAACTTTTGAGGGTATCCTCGACAGAGTGACATTATCCTTGCAAGAAGTGAGAAACAAGTTTGCAGCATTGGACCCAAACACCAGTATGGGACCTGATGGCCTGCACCCCAGTCTTTTGAAATATTGCCCAGCCTTAGCTCTACCCTTGTTTTTCATATTTCAAAAGTCTGTCACTATTGGTAAACTGCCACAGGACTGGAAAAAATCCATTATCATTCCCATATTCAAGAAAGGCTCTCGGCATACACCCCTTAACTACAGGCCTATTAGCCTGACCTCTGTTTCCTGTAAAACTCTGGAGAGATTTATTACAGAGGCACTATACAACTACCTTGATACTAATGGAGTGCTGTCAAACGACCAGTATGGATTCAGACAGGGTAGAACTGTGGACGACCAACTGCTACTTGTGTACAATGATGCAACGGTGTGGTTGGATGCTGGGTATGTAGTGGATGTCATCTTGTTTGATTTTAGCAAAGACTTTGACATTGTCAACCATTCAATACTCATTGACAAGCTGAGACTACTGGGGGTCAGTGGTTCCTTGCTGTCCTGGATCTCTGACTTTCTGTCTGGCCGCACCATGAAAGTGTCTGTGTCTGGCTGCACCAGTTCCTTAAGGAATGTTCTCAGTGGTGTCCCCCAGGGATCTGTTCTAGGCCCCTTGCTCTTTCTGGTATACATAAACTTTCTACCATCATATATACGCTCCAATTGCAAATTCTTTGCTGACGACATGAAGATTTACCTCAAGCTGCAACACAGTACCTGTTCCTCGTTAGCTGCAGACATAAATACGTGTCAGAAGGACATAGATATGGTGTACAAGGTTGCTGAGTCCTGGGTTTTATGTTTCAACCTTGACAAGTGCACTGTACTGCGATGTCAGAGAGGCCCAGTAGATTGGAACTCTACTGGCGCACTTCAGCACCATCACATGAACAACACCAGTCTCTCTGTAGAAACTATACAGAAAGACTTAGGCATCTTGGTTGACAGTTCACTGAAATTCCACTCTCACATAAGAAATACCATAAGAAAAGCAGCAGGCCTGGCAAATAATTTGTTGAAGTCCACCCTCTGTCGTGACCAAGCTTTTATGTTGACTTTGTTCAAATCCCACATCAGACCTATCCTGGAGTTTGGCTCCACTGTATGGAATACAGGCTACCACGGAGATCTGAAGCTCCTGGAGTTTGTACAGCGCAGATGGACCAAGCAAATCAATGGCCTGTCCGAACTCAGTTATGCTGACCGTCTGAAAAACCTGGACCTGTATTCTGTAAAAGGGAGACTGATCAGAGCTGACCTTATTAAATACTGCAAAATCTTTCATCACCAACCCCCAATCACACTGCCCAAACTTTTTTCTCATCCTTCATTAACTCACACCAGGGGTCATAGATTCAAGGTGACCAAGCCCCGCATTTCATCCGAGTGTAGATGCAGGTTTTTCAGTATCAGATGTATAGACCTCTGGAATTCTCTGTCTGATAATACTGTTAGCGCCGACTCAGTTACTTCATTTAAAAAGTCCCTCCACTCACAACTAGGTCACATCTTGTTTGATTATATTGAATGACTACGATTCATAATTCGAAGTCCTTCAAGTAGTTTATCAACCCTGCATATGGCACAAAACTCAGCCCCTACTCAATAGTATATTCAGATGATGATGTGTATAGGGAATGGGGCTGGCGTGCCAGCAGGTATGGGCTGCCCTGCTTCTTAAAAAAGCAGATTCCTACCGAGCCATACTGTTAAATTGTA
Organism: Birgus latro; assembly: GCA_018397915.1. NCBI lineage: Eukaryota > Metazoa > Arthropoda > Malacostraca > Decapoda > Coenobitidae > Birgus > Birgus latro. The sequence goes on from JAGKTI010004121.1 coordinate 43,424, forward strand.
ATGGGGTAGCCAACCAGGTGAGTATACCGGGTGAGTATCTCAGGGATAAGGGAAGGATAGGACTGGAGTTCAGTGCTGTGATGAGGAGGGGCAGACTGAAATGGCTAGGGCATGTATGTTGAGAGGATGGAGAATGACAACTGGGTGCGAAAAGTGGGAAGTGTGAAAGCTGGGGGGTTAGGTTGCAAGAGGCAGACCAAAAAAGAACTGGGATGAGGTCATAGTGTGACCTCAGGGATAAGAGCCTGAAGAGGGAGGCTGCCAGAGATCACGCAGCATGGAGAGACATCATTAGGCAACCAAGACCAACTTATGGAAGCATGTTGAAGCCTTTACAATCAACACAAATCGATACAATTTCTATCACAAAACAACCAGTACAACAAGGTTTCTGTATTTTGAATGGTTAGGTTTGAATGCAATGAGGTGGGAAATCTTGTTGGAGGTCTGGTTGCATGCCCACTCAGTTATGATATATATTATATATACAGTATATATATAATTTTTTAACTAATACTTTACCTCATAAGTGCAGATCTTCCAGATATCCTATTGGAATGAGCCTTTCAATGGATAGCCTATTTGTTATTTTCCACTGATTATTGGAGATAAAGGGCATCTGTTAAATTTTACTGTCAATTTTCGGAAAACTACATTTCTCGATCCAGGAAATCTGACACAACCATGTTGCCGACCATGTTATTCTGAACCTATTCCACTACACATTTGTTTTCGGAAATGTCTATTTAACATAAAAATCCTACATAAAATTACTTTGGATCTCCCCTCAGTGTCAAACTTTTGCGTCGGTGTTTCTCCCTGTCACAGGAGCTCTCGGGGGTGACATCATGCTACCGCAGAGCATGCTCGGACGTCACGGCCAATGAAGTTAAAATCAGCCAAAAGGCTGACCAATCAAATTATTGATAGTGTCAGATTTTCAAATTTCAAATATCCCTTACTTTAGCCAGTTCCACGATGGCTTCCACCTGCAATGGGTGTGCTGTGACTGAAAACGAGGCCATCGCTCATTTTTTGAAGGACAATCAGGAAAGTGTGAATTTCCTACACAGTCACGGTGTTCTGCCTTCCTCCCCGAAGTGTAGAAGTGACCTACATTATAGACAGGACCTTCATCGGTGGTACTATAAGAATTTTAAGAGTTACACAGATTCAAAGAAGCGGTGGGCACGTGGGTTTAGCGTATCAGATTATTCGGGAACTTTTCTTGAAAATTCTCCGATGACATTTAAGGTACGGTAAGGTTAAGTTGCGTTTGGTCAATGTTAGGTTAGGTTAATAATATGGAGGGGTCTGGGTGGCCCCAGTTAGTGTATACAATTCAACCCATATCCTCGATTTTGAAACCAGTAATATTTTTTCTGGTTGATTTTAGTGTTATTTGAATGAATTTGACCTTCGTTTTTGTTGGAAATCACTCGTTTTGGTGATGGGATTTGGTATGCTCATCTCCAAAACGAGCAATTTCCAACAAAAATGACGGTCAAATTCATTTTCACACTAAACTTGACCAGAAAAAATATTTTGGGTTTCAAAATGGTAAAAAGTTGCTTTCCGAAAACTGACCAATTTTACCTGCGAAATATGTAAAGACAATGTCTGTATTCTATGGATATTGGTTTATATCACACATACCATCACCCCAACGAAGTTACCGCCAAGAGCAAAACTTGCTGCCAGACTCTAACACACATCTTACTTTTGGCGTATATGCAAACACTTCATCAATATGTAGGGCCTGGATAAATTCAGTTTTACAGGGAGTTAGGTTATGACAGGTTAGGCCAGATTAGGCTTAGCAACTTAGGACTGAGATTGAGATATGGCATAATAGGCATTCGGGGGTTTTCTTGGTTAAGTGGCAATCCAGGGTCGTTTAAATCAGAAATCAGGGGGGTTTGAAGGGCAATGCCACCCAGTTAAGTCAGATTGGAATATATTAGGTTAGACTGAATCACTAGACTTCAACAGCTTTAAATATATGATGCACTGACTTGTCCCATCGGCGAGATCGTCAGCTTGTCACTAATCAACGCACCAACTCGGTAAACATGGTACATTCGTTGTCAAAACATGAACGATTCCCCGTAAGGACGATTCACATCCTGGACAATTCCCCGTCATTTTATAAACATACGATTCCCCGTCATTTTATTAATATACTTAATGTTAAGTAATTCTATAATAATTAATTTTCATGGGGAACTATCAAGGCCTATTTTCATTCAATTGCGTAGGCGCTGGATATTCATCTCATAATATCCAATGGTCTAGCGTCTGATAGGCCACAGCAGGTTTGGGCGCAAACCGTGGGGAAAGGTATGGCTGAGCGTCAAGAGATGCAGGGCGAAGCAATATTCCAATTTTTTGCACTGGAAACATTACGTTCTGTAAGAGATGCCCAATCGTCTCAAGGAATAATGAATGAATTATGTTATGCTGCGTGTATAAGGGCGTGACTTCTCGTCCCTTAGACATGGAGCCTGGAGCGAGGTTCTCTTTCTAGACCAGGTTGGGCTCTTTTAAGGCATTCAGTGGGAACAGGGCATAAAACTCAGGGCAACAACCTTACACGTAAAATACCACAAATTACAACACTGTTACAATATATATGGCACATTTTACAGGGAAATAATGTCACACACTGATAGACAGGGCCGGGAGGACTTGGCGACAGGAGGGTGTGACTGGGGCTTGCTGTAGGATGAGGCCCAGTGGTAGTGGAGGGTCCGGGTCAGCAGCCTGCGTCAGGTGGCCCTGGGGTCGTCGGGGCTTCCGGGGCCTGTGTCAGGAGGCCGACCCTTCGATGTCTCGTCCGGGAGTGGTAAGAGGGCCGTGGTAGGGGGTGCGCCCTTCCGCAGGAGTACGGGGGCTCGGGCTTAGGGGCTGGGCCCAAGCAGGGAGTAAAATGCGCCCTGACAACGACACCAACAACCACCAAAACAGGGAGGAAATGTTCACCTTACAGGTGAATCGGCCTTCCGGGCCACAACGACTTACCCCACTCTGTCCCGTACGCCCCTCCTCCCAGCAACCGGACCAGACCCGAGGTAGCAGTCTGGGTGCATTACTATCCACCCGGGCCAGCCCTCATCAGACTTGGGTTGGGACTTACACCTCAGCATTCCCATGCAGCGGCCCAGCAACTTCTGCCGGAATTGCTGGCGAGGAAGTGACCACCAGTTCTTCCTCAACTGCTAACCTCCCCCAGGAGCAGAAACACGGTCACGCCCAACGGGTAAATCTGTGTGAAGGCGTCCGCCGGATCCCTCCTACCAGCCCTGGGATTCATAGCAGTGCTGTGGTAGTGCCCGCCGGGGATACCACCGCGGTGCCACCCACTGCGTATGCTGCGGCTGCGCCAGACCCCCAGCAGGAGCAAGGTAGCGCCCGCCGGGCATGCCCCACCAAGAGCACCCGCTGGGTATCTCTCTCCTGCCACCCTAGGAGTAAGGGACTCCTAGACAACGCCTGCTGGGTTTGTCAGGCAGAGGGAACATCCGCCAGAACGTCCCCTTCCTCCCCTCTGTCAGGGTGCCTTGGTTAACGCCCGCCGGGCTTACCAGACTCAAGGAGCATCCTTGGGATCTCCTCCTCTCCCGGTGTGGAGTTACGGCAGTGCCCGCTGGGCCCGCCAAGCTAAGGGCGCGAGCTCCGGCTCCCCTTCCTCCAAGAAGCCGGAATCTCCCAAAGGGGAGCGAGTCTCTGGCTCGGCCCGACCCTCCTGTGGCCGAGTGGGGAGCCTCTCTCTCCCCTACAGGTCTAGCATGTGACAGACGGGGACGCAGGGATCCGGTCGGTCCAGCTGCCCCTCTCCCGACGGTCGGCGCTGATGAACTCCCATGGGCATCTAGGCCACAGGCAAGGAGTACGGGGGCTCAGGCCTAGGGGCTGGACCCGAGCAGGGAGAGTAGGAGCACTTGCCTGCGCTTACCCTGTCGGCGAGGAGGTCGTCGCTTGGGGCTAGGGAGGTCTCACCCCGGGGTCCTGGGGACGCCTCAGCTGGTCCTGGGGCTGCGTTCTCACTGTTGAGCCTCCGTCAGGTGTGGGCTGAGGCAGCTCGGGGTTGCCGAGTCCAACACGGGCTGGGGTCGAGGGAGAGAGCTAGGACTCCAGACACCAGGGGTCCTTGCCAGGCCTCCTGCAACTGCTTGTCGAGGGGGAGGATGAGAGGGGGAGTATTTCGCTATGTATTGATGCTCTGCATTTCACCACCATCGGTGATGAAAAGTCACGTCCCCGTGCCTGGAGGTGGTAGGTATGGGTGGTGGCAGACTGGTGTTGTGGTGTGAGGTGTTGTAGGAGGGAGGTCCAGTGGGTGGTGAAGGAATCTGGTTGGTGGCTACTGGTAAAGGTGACGAACAGTGTGGAGGGTTGGGGTGATTCCTGGAGGAGGCGCTGCTGGTGAAGTGTTCCCCGAACGCGTTTTTTCTTGCCCGTGATGGGGACCAGGTGACCCGGCGGGTCTTCATAGCCGGAGATGGTGTGGTGGAGATAGTGGGCTGCGGCTGAATGCTGGCCACCTACAGGAGGGCTGGCGTTTTATGCCGCTGGTTGGTGGTGGTGATGTCCCTTGGGAGTGTGGGTGGCTGGGCTGTTAGCATGGCTTGGTGAATACGGTATGTCACTTGGTTGGTGTTTGGTGTCGTCGGGGTGGTGGGTGGCGATGGGGAGGGGGTGGTGGTGTATCACTGGGGTGGGCATGAGACTTGCCCAGATCGGGTGGTGGAGGTGGGGAGTTTGGACGTGAGTGGAGAGGGATGTGGTGGGGTGTGGAATGTGGGGCAGTGGTTGGTGGTTGATTGTGGAGGTGGTGGAGACGGTGTGGATGGTGGGGTGGGGGGGAGGGGGTTTAGCCTGTGGAATGCGGCGTGGAGGGGATGGTATGGGCTGTGCAGGAGGTGCGAGACGCTTAGGACACGGTGGTGTGGGGAGGGGTGGTGGATTAAGGTTTGTGGAATGCAGTGTGCCCTGTGGCTCAGGAGAGGTAGCATAAGCGTGCGAGTCAGGTGATTCGGTGTTGGGGGCGGGGGAGGTGGAGGTATGGGGGGACGAGTGGGGTGAGGAGGCGGCAGGTGAGGAGGAGGGGATGGGGGATGAGACGGAAGAGGGGGAGGGGTTAAGGTATAGGGAATAGGAATCGAAGGGAGAGGTGGGGGTGGAGGGGGAAGATGCAGCTGTGTGGCTGGGGACGTAGGTGGCGGAGTGGGCGGGGGTTTGTTTGCCGTGTACGGTCTGACGTGTCTATTACGGTATGTGAACTGGGTGTTATGATAGTCAATGGTGACTTGATACAGAATGAGGTTGTGGGTAATGGTGTAGGGGCCTGTGAATCGAGGGGCCAGTTTGTGCAGGGTTGGTAGTCGGGCCACCATAACTGTATTTCCTGGCTTGTAGGAGTTGGTGGGTTTGGTGTCCGGCTTGAGATCTTGGTGCTTTTGCAGGTGGTGTAACCTGCATTTTAGGTGGTGAAGTGGGTTGGACACTGGGGGCTTGGTCGGTGGTTTGAGGTGATGTCTGAGGGGGAGGAGGAGCGGGGCTTCTCTGAAAACACGCTCGTTGGGGGAGATGCCGTCATCTCTGGGGCAGGTGTTTAGTTCCCACTGCACAATCTTTATGTGAGCGGGCCAGTCTTCATCTTGAGTCTCCTCTATTCGGGTGTGCACCTGATTTCAGAGGGTGCGATGGCTCTTTTCACATATGCCATTTCCTTGGGGCCAGTAGGGAGAGGAGTGGGAAATTTGGTATCCAAAAAGGGTAGCGAGTTCTTGGCATACTTTTCCGGTGAATTCCGGCACGTTATCAGTTATCAGAATGTAGCACCTGCGAAATACCGAAATGAGGGAAGACGTGGGGGATGATGGCTTCAGCTACTGCCACAGCATGATGTTCTTTAGCTGGACAGGCGATGAGGAACTTGGAGTAGCTGTCTACGAACGTGATTATGTAACGGTAGCCGGCTTTCGGTGGTAAGGGGCCTACTACGTCCACGGCCAGGAGTTGCCAGGGTTTCTGAGCTGTGATTCTGCCGGCAGGGCCGGAGATGCGGGTGATGTCCTTTCCGAGGGCACAGGCCCGGCAGGCTTGAACCACTTGTTGGGCCAAGTTGAAGGGGCTTGCTGTCCAGTAGATGTCTCAAAACACCTGTGATAATTTTTTTTGTGCCCAGGTGTATCCCGTTGTTAGAATGGAGATGGGCCAAGGTGTCCAGGGCGGTTTCGGGGTCGAGTACGATGTGGCTCATTTGTGTGAAGAGGTGATTGCCTTGTTGGGAGATTTTAGAAAAGATGTGGGCTGATATCCAGTCTGGTCGATTACTATTTCGCCATTGTTGGACCAGTTCGGACGTGGGGTGGATGGTTTGGATAGGGAGCCGAGACAGGGCGTCGGCGTTCGTGTGGAGTTTTCCGGGGTGATAGGACATTTCGTAGTGGAAATCTTCTAAGGTCTCCCTCCATCTGATGAGTTGCGCATTTTCGGTGTTTGACTGTCGGAGCGATTGGAGCGATTGATGGTCGGTGATGATGGTGACCTTAGTGCCAGACAGGTAGGCCCGGAAGTGCTCTAGGGCCCAGATTATTCCGAGGCACTCTCACTTGGTAGCAGCATAGTTCCTTTCACCCTGATGGAGGGTTCTGCTGGCAGATGTGATAATGTGCTCCCATCCTTCTTGTACTTGTGCTAGGACGGCGCCGATTGCGATGAGTGACACATCAGTGTATGGGCGAAACGGCAGGTTGTAATCGGGGAAGGCAATGACAGGGGCTGTGATAAGTTTGTTCTTCAAGGTGCTGAAGGTGGTAACTCTGTCCTCTGCCCATGTAAAAGGCTCTGCCTTTTTAGTCAGATCGTGGAGGGGCATAGCGATGTCGGCGAAGCCCTTTACAAACCTCTGGTAATAAGAGGTTAGTTCCAGGAAAGCTCGGACTTCTGTTCCGTCCTTAAGTAGAGGAAGGTCCGCAATGGCGTGGAGCTTGTCACGGTCGGGGGCAATCCCTTCCTGGTGAACCATTCCCCTTATATGTGTATGTATTATGCCCTTATACAGTATATATATATATATATATATATATACCCCA
>JAGKTI010004122.1:0-37375 GCA_018397915.1 Birgus latro
AATCAGATGTAAAGACAGCGAAGAATCTGATCACCAAGGTGGCATGCAGTGGAGAAGACCCATATTTGGCCATACTGGACTACAGGAACACCCCTTCCCAAGACTTAGGATTGAGCCCAGTTCAACGTAATCGAGAAAGGAGGATCCGAACGTTGCTGCCAATGCCATCCGAGTTTCTGCAACCACAAGATATTGATGTTTCACTAGAGAAGAAGAAAAGGAGGATGAAGAACATGCAGAGTGCATGGTACTACAATAAAACAGCAAAAGGTCTTGACCCATTGGAGGAAGGGGACACAGTAAGGATCAAACCAAGTACTCTGGGAGACAAGGTGTGGAAAAAAGGCACAGTGAACAGGAGCTTGGATGACAGATCATATAGAGACAAATGACAGGATGCAACAGGCAGCATTTGAGAGTGACCAGTGAACGAGACCCCGACTTAGGTAATGAACAGAAGCCTAGGAGTGAGATAACATATACTCCTGAAGACAGAGGTCCTGAGAGTACACTGAATGTAAATACTAGTGTACCATGTGGTAGGAAAGACAAAGAGAGAAGTGGAACTGGTACATATGGAGACATAAGATGTGGTGTGAGGCAGACTAGCAATGTCCTGCCAGCTAAGTTTAACCCCTAAAGTACTAACAGTATTGATCGATCCTTTATCAGGATTACGGTAGATGCCGAATGTGATCGACAGAGGAGACTTTGTAAAAAAAAACTGCAGACGTTAGGATTCAGCCCGACTGTGACGTACAGCAATGCAAACCAATGAGAACTAAGCCCTGAGTAGGGAGGAGGGGAGGATCCGGGCCCCTACCCATGGTGGTGGTGGGGGGGGATGATTCCCCCACCACCCTCTCGCCACCTTCCTCTACCCCAATACCTTTGTTCCCTCCCCCCCCCCCCCGTCTCTGCCCCCTTCCCCCTCCCCCCCCCCCCTCCCCCACCATCCTCCATCATGCCAATGTGGTTCCCCCCCCTTTCCACCCCTCCCTGTCTCCCTGGGATGGGTTATACCCCCCTACCCACCCTCTACACCCCAGTACTCCCTCTCTGCCTGTCCTCTGTCTTGTAGTGTCTGTTTCCCACCTCTATATCCCCATACCACCTCTCCAGGCCTCTCTCCATTCCACCCCCATCCCCCACCACTTGTAGTATGCCGTCCGCTTACCTCCCCCCCCCCAGTATTATACATCATTGTTACTATTCATGTCATGTGTTTTCATTCAATACCAGATTATTATTTGTGTTAATGCATACACAAATGTATGTTTTTTATTCTGACAGCTACACAGCTATGAGGGAAGGGGATGGGGGGAGGGGAGAAGTGTTGGGGGGGAAGGGTGTTGGGAGTGAGCGAGGAACACCGACATAATTATTTTGCATGTTATTGAAGCTGCTACTGTGAGTCAGGCAATAGGCAGGATGCGGGTGGGGAAGGCAGCAGGTGTGTCTGGGTTGACTGCCAAAATGTTGAAGGCCTCAGGAGATACTGGGGTGAGGTTAGTCACTGACCTGATAAATATGATTATATATGAGTGTGTTGTCCCAGATGATTGGCTGAAGAGTGTAATTGTAAATGTGTACAAAGGAAAGGGTGATGCCCTGGAAAGGGGAAATTACAGAGGTATACAGCTCTAAGGTCAGATAATGAAAGTAATGGAGAGAGTTCTAGAAGGTATGATTAGAGAAAGAGTGAATATCGATGAGCTGCAGTTTGGGTTTATGCCAGGCAGGGGGACCACTGATGCCATATTCATTGTTCAACAGCTTCAGGAAAAATACATTGGAAAGAACAGGGAATTGTATTTTGTTTTTGTTGATTTGGAAAAGGTCTTTGACAGAGTCCATAGAGAGGTGGTGAAGTGGGCAATGAGAAAGCTAGGGTTGGAAGAGTGGCTGGTTAGGGTGGTTATGGCCATGAACATGGATGCTCACACCCAGGTAAGAGTTAATGGAGCTTTGAGTGATGAGTTTTCTGTGAATGTTGGTGTGGTGTGCATCAGGGGTCAGTTTTGAGTCCCTTGTTGTTTATCATGGTGCTTGAAGCCCTCTCACGTGACTTCAGAGATGGACTCCCATGGGAGATGTTGTATGCTGATGATTTGGTGTTGATTGCAGAGAATGAAAAGGAGGCGGAGGAAAGATTTAAGAAGTGGAGAGATGGTATGGGGTACAAGGGCTTAAGGGTAAATGCAGATAAAACAAAAGTGATGATATCTAGGGTTGGTGGCGGTACAATCAGAGGAGAGGGAGAGTGGCCATGTGCAGTTTGCCGCAAGGGTGTGGGAAGTAATTCCACCTTGTGTAGTGTTTGTGATAAATGGGTGCACAAGAGATGTAGTGGTATTAGAGGTAGACTGTGAGATGATGCTGATTTCATGCGTGCAGCGTGTCGGAAAGAGCAGGTGGAGATTATTAGGCGTGAGAGGGTTGAACTTGCAGGTGAGTCTCTTGAGTGTGTGGAGGAGTTTCGTTATTTGGAAAACATGTAATGTGCCGGAGGTGGGGCTGGAATTAGCTCAGTTGCAAGGGTGAGAAATGGTTGGAAGAAGTTCAGGGAGCTGTTGCCTCTCCTGACATTGAGAGGACTCTCCTTACGTGCTAAAGGGTCTTTGTATGCAGCATGTGTTAGGAGTGTGATGCTGTTTGGTAGTGAGACCTGGGCAGTAAAGGAAGAGGATATTCGCAAAAAAAAAAAAAAAAAAAAAAAAAAAAAAAAACTTGCACGCAGGGTGTCACTGCGTGCAAGGCCTGGGGGGGCTGGGTTTACGATGGAAGAGTTGAAAGGTAGGATGGGACTGGAGTGTATTGGTGTTGTGATGAGGAGAGGTAGGCTGAGGTGGTTTGGACATGTGGAGAGGATGGGGGATGATAATTGGGTACAGAGGGTGAGAGGTGTTAATATTGGGGGAGGGGTTGGAAGGGGTAGACCGAGAAAGACATGGGACGAGGTCATTAAGTGTGACTTAAGGGTTAAGGGACTGAACAGGGAGGCTGCCAGGGATCGAGCAGCGTGGAGAGCCGCCATTAGGTGACCAAGGCCGACGCATGCAAGCATGTTGGAGCCTTCAAAAACGAAAACGAAAACGACAAAGGAATAATTATACCTGACTTCCAAACCTCCGGGACTCTACCCTCCTCCCATGCCAATCTGCACACCTTCCACATCCTTTCTATTACTATCCCTCCCCCATGCTTCAGCATTTCACCACACACTCCATCAATTCCTGGGGCTTTCCCCATTTTAACTTTCTTCATTGCTTCCACCACTTCCATCCTACTGATTTCTTCCTCTCTTCTCACAACCCTCCTTCTCCTCGCCAATTCCCCAGCCACTTATACTTGCATTACTTTCATTCTCTATGTTCAACAGTTCATTAAAGTGTTCTCTCCATCTGTTTACTTTTTCTCCCTTCTCCACTAGTAATCTACCATTTTTATCTTTCACACTCCCACTGACTTCGTTGGCACCCTGTCTAGCTCTCTTTACCTCCTTCCAGAACATTTTCTTACATTCCCTCCACTTTGCACTCAAATTCCTTCCAAATTCCTCATCCACTCTCTTCTTACTAATCTTTTCACCTCTCTCCTCCTCTCTACATATAACTCTCTCGTCCGTCTCTCGGCTTCTTCGACGCCCCTGTTCCTCATCCACTCATTATATGCTTTCTTCTTTTATGCCACAGCCTCTCTCACCTCTTCAGTCCACCATGCTGTTCCCTGAACCCCCTTTCGTCTTCTCTTCACCCCACACACCACCTCACATGCTGCACAGATTTCTTCTGTGAATATCTTGCACACACCTTCCACGTCCCCCATCTGCTCCAATCTATATTTACCCAATCACTCCTCCATTTCCCTTTTATATTCAGCCTTTATTCCATCCTCTTGTAACTTTTCTACCCTCCTTGTAAGAAATACTTCCTCCTGTCCTTCCCTTCTTCTCTTCCTCCATCTTGTTTGGATTCAGATTCTGGCCACCACCAAGTGGTGGTCAGAAAGTCCACTCCCCCAACCTCTATATACTCTTGCATCCATTACACATCTCATCCTTTCATCCACACACACATAGTCAATCACTGCCTTCCGTTCATTCATTCCACAGTCCACCCTTCTCACCACTCGCCATGTATACCTATGGATCATTTTGTGCCTGAAGAGGGTATTAGATAATACCAACCCCCTCCCGGCACAAATGTCCACTAAAGCACTGCCATTCTCATCCATCTCTGCAGGCACACCCCACTCACCAACAACTCCATCCACCTTCTCATTCCCTACTTTTCCATTCACATCTCCAATCAGAAACACTCTCTCATTCCTTTCAAACTTTTCCAAGCAGGCTTCCACATTTGTCCAGAACTCTTCTCTCAATCTACTTACACGATCTTGCATTGGCGCATACACGCACACAATTGCCCACATTTGTAGTCCAACTTTCACTCTTACCCACACAATCCTTGACCTAACTGATCCATACTCTCTTACATCCCTGACATGTAAAAAGGCCAACAGTTCCAAATACCACATCACCCACCTTGAAGAGGAAACGTGCAAACCTGATGGCCAACCAGGAGCGCTGTCTGATGTCTGTAATGGCACGTGAGGCCTCTCCATACAACTCCTCAACATGGCTATAATTACCTGCACGACACTCCACTTCAATCATTTGCATCCTGTATGTGTGTAGGAGAATGAGAGTCAGTTTCCTGTAGGTTAACAGGCTCACTAGCACCTCTTCCTTAGCAGTTTATTTCTGCACATTATTACACCTAACATGCTAAATTTTGACACATCTTCCACACAAAATAATACAGAGTACTGCACTACCATACAGTACTGTATTCTCTTGCACAAAAATATATATTTTTTGTAACATGGGAATGGATTCACCTTGAGAGTCTTACTTATGCCAAATGACATCATTTGGTTACATAGTATGTTCCCATGCTGAAGGAATTAATAGAGATTGCTCCACACCCCTTCACCCTAAGGGAGTATCTTCTAAGATGAATATACAGTAATCATCAAGCATTAGCCAGGGTAAAGTATGCTGCATGTTTTGTGACAAGGGGTTCATATGTACACAATTTATATCAATAATATGACATTAATTTCCAGCCACATGTGACTATCAAACTGACAACACAGAGGGGCAACAGATTCTCCTAAGTTTATAAGAACATAATAATGAACATCTGTGATGAACCTGGAAACCTATCTATGAATCTAATGTCAATCCTGTCGTAGGGACCTAATCCTTACTTGATATATTCTTGGTACAGCCCAGTGATTTTTGCAGCTTAAAGATCTCTTATCAGGAAAGGGTTAGAAACAATCTCTATAAACCCCTTCAGTATCCAAGTGTCTTTCTTGTTTAATTCTGCTAATGCCAAATGATGTTATTCAGCTTTAGGTGGAGCTCTGATCATAAGGGGGTTGCTATATGTTAGATGCACCAGCCACTCCTTCCATTCACAACAAATCAACAGAAGCTCATAAACAAACTTTTTACATTTTTATAACAATAAGTACGAGGTCCATATATACTGTACTGTATATACTTGTGTGTAGCGCCGAGGAGTCTACATGTGATGGTACTGTGAATCCTGGGTGGAGAAGAGCAGTTGCAGCATCCACCCAGGTGCCAAACCACCTCAATCCTGCACCTCACCATGGGGAAGGGCCCTGGGCCAACCCTGGTGAGTTCTACCACAAAAGGATGCCTAATCCCTCCATGATGAATAGACCGTACAGTAAAGCCATGATTTACCGAACCCTCTTTTAATGAATTTTGGTTTTAATGACCACCTTGGGATGGCCAAACATTATGTTCATTTAACGAATTTTGTTCGATGCAAGAATGGACGCATGGGAAACACCTATCAGGGTGACGTTCCTACAAACACACACACACGCAGACAGAGCGATCGAACGTGTTTCAACACCACCTCTCAACGGTCTTCAAAACCTTAAGTAGTTTTCAGGAATTATGTTTGCCCTGTCTCCTTCTGTATTGTTTAAAATATTGTAATTTAATACAGACTACCAAAAATGTAAAGAGATAATGTTAGTGAGTATACATGGATGGTACAGGAATCTTTGGTAACAGCTGTTTTAGTACTGTAACCAACCTCAAACATGGCCGACAATGTAAACATGGAGGGACCGGAATTTTCAGGATTTGATAACGAAACAAGTGTTAAGGATTTAGTCAGAACATTGATTATGAGAATTAGTGAATTAGAAAAGAAAGTGGAGGATCTAGTACCAAGAAATATGCCTGAAGATACCAAGAATACTATACAGAGTTTGATACAGGCCAATGAGACATTGAACCAGGAGATGGAGAATCTGAAACGAGAAAATATTGAATTAAGGAGAAAATTAGAAGAAAGTAGTAACAAAATGGAAAAGGTGAGTAGTGTGTTAGAAGAGCAAAAGGCAAAGTGGGCACATGTGGAAGAAGAACAGAAAGAAGTGGTCAGCTTAAGGGAAATCATTCAGGAAGAAAGGGAAATGAACAAGAAAAAAATGGAAGAAAATGTAGTGAAAATATTAAAGAAAAAAGAGAAAATAGAGGGAGAAACTGTAAAAAGGAACAGATGTGTGATAATATTTGGAAATAGGGAGGAGGAAGAAAAGGTTAGGTCTGTGACACTTGAGAGAGAGATAAATCAAGTAAGAAAAATACTGGGGAAGGTCGATCCCGAAGGAAACAAGTGGGAAAAAGAAATTGAAGAAGTAAGGAGGATAGGGCCATATAAGAAAGGGGAAGTAAGATCAATGAGAGTTAAGCTGTCATCAGAAAGTACAGCAAAGATATACTTAAAGTGACCTGGAAGCTAAGTAAAGAGGCAGGAATGGAAAATACAGTATTATAGTAAGGAAGGATTTGAATGAAGAAGAAAGTGAAGTTTTAAAATCTTTGAAGGAACAAGTAAAGGAAAAAAATGACAAGAGGACAGAGGAAGAACGTAAAACTTTTTTTTGGAGAGTGATGGATATGAAAGTAAGGAAATGGTATGTGAGGAATTAGAAGTGAAGGAAACAAAGGGGAAGGATAGGAATATGAAAAAGAGAAGGACGAGTAAAAATAAAAACAGTTCAGTAAATCTGAGTATCTTATACAGTAATGTAGATGGGTTAATATTTGCGAAATGGGAAATTGGAGACTACAGTATATAAATGAAAATAAACCTGAAATTGTTTCCTTTGTGGAGACTAAATTGCCCCGAGATGTCGATACAAAATTACTGTATTTGGATGGAACAATTATAACATTTGGAGGAAGGAGAGAGAAGGTAAGTCTGGGGGAGGTATAATGATATTAACCCGTAATAACCTAAGAGCAAAGAATATAGAAATTGAAAATACCATGGCTGAACTTTTGGGAAATGAAATACAGGACAGTTATGGAGAAAAAATAAATGTAATAGTGTTTTATATGCCCCCCAAAACTAGGGCATGGACGAAGGAAGATTACAAACAGTTAATACGAGAATCCATTATTAGGCTAAAGGCGTTAATTGAACGAAGAAACAGAATAATAATAATGGGAGATTTTAACTGTAGAGAAGTTGATTGGGAAAGTATGAATGCTGGGAACAATGAGGAATCATGGGGAAATAATTAATGGAATTGGTGATGAAAAACATGTTAATCCAACTGATTAAAGAAAATACAAGAATTAAGGGTGACGATGAACCATCGAGGCCTGACCTAGTATTCACAAAGGACCCAAATGATGTGAGAAACCTAACCTACCAATGCCCCTTTGGTAAAAGTGATCATCTGGTAAATGAGATGGAAGTAGAGGGAGTAAGGGAAGGAGAGAGAGAGAGAGAGATGAAAAATGCAGTGAAAATAGATACAATTATGGGAAGGCAAACTTTGCTTCCCTGAAAAACTTTTTCCAAAATGTAGACTGGAGTGAAATGAATAAGATCACAAATGTTGATGAGAAATATGAGTTTTTTTTATAGAAGTATATAAAACAGGAATTACTAAGTGTCCCAAAATTTCCTGCAGATATGGAAAAGAAGAAAGAATGGTTTAACAACAGATGTAGGATGGCACAAGAGGCAAGAAAAAAAGCATGAAATAAACTGACAAGAAGATATAGTGAAAGGGCTTGGGAGGAGTACAAGCAGGTAAGAAATGAATATGTAAGGGTGTGGAGAGAAGAGGAAAGGAAATAAGAAAAAGCTATTGTATCTAAATGTAAAAAAAAGCCAAAATTATTTTATAGATTTGTAAATGGTAAAATGAAAGTTAAGGACAGTTTAATACGATTGAGGGATGGAGAGGAAATATAAGAAAGAGAGGAAGAATTGTGAGAAATAATGAACAATAAGCTGCAGTCAGTTTATGTATTGGAGGAGGAGTTTAGGGAGCCTGAAATGGAACCCAGGCTGCTGGGAATGGCAGAAATTACAGTTGATGTGAATGAGGTGCTACAGCTGATGAGGGATTTGGATGTGAGAAAAGCAATGGGACCAGATGGTGTGGCTGGATGGATCCTGAAGGAATGTGACGACCAATTAGTGCGGCCAGTTTATGTCATCATTAAGACCTCGCTGGAAAATGGACAGTTACCTTAAGATTGGAAAAGAGCAAGTATTGTGCCAATCTTCAAGGAAGGAGAGAGGGAGGATCCACTTAATTACAGACTTGTGTCACTTACTAGCATTGTTTGTAAAATCTGTGAGAAAATTATTAGAAAAAGATGGATAAAGCATTTAAAAGAAAATGAAGTGATAACACCAAAACAAGTTAGGATTTAGGGAAGGAAGATCATGTGTTACTAACCTATTAAGTTTCTACAGTAGGGTAATAGATGTCATACAGGAGAGAGAGGGATGGGCAGACTGTGTCTATCTGGATCTCAAGAAAGCATTTGACAGGGTGCCCTATAGGAGAAGTTAAAGACCTTTGGAGAGATGCATGGGAAACTATTGAAGTGGATGGGAGATTATTTGATAGGAAGGCAGATGAGAACAGTTATAAGAGACAAGGTTTCACAATGGACAAATGTGACTAGTGGAGTACCCCATGGCTCTGTCCTGGCCCCAATAATATTTCTGATATGTGTAAATGATTTCCCAGAGGGTTTGAATAGTTACATGAGTATGTTTGCAGATGATGCTAAAATTATGAAACATATTAAATGTACTGATAGTTGTAAAGAACTGCAAGAGGACTTGGACAAACTTCAGAGCTGGAGCCAGACTTGGAAAATGGATTTTAATGCCAAGAAATTTCATGTATTAGAAATGGGAATAAGTGAAAGAAGACCACACTGGACATATAAAATGGGCAAGGAGATAATTAGTAAAAGAAAGGATGAAAAAGACTTAAGAGTGATTATTCAGGATGACTTGTCATCAGAAAAGCATATAAACAAAATTATTGGAGGAACTTATAGAAACTGACTAACATGAGAGTGGCTTTTAATTATATGGATGACGAAACGTTGAGGGAGACTGTAACACCAGTCGAGCAGGGCAGTACTCCCAAGGTGGATGGAAGGCTGATGACAGGGAGAGCAGGAGCTCCTGTTTCATCAACCCTCAGGACTTGTTCCTGAACAACTTTTTCAGTGTTTCAGTAACACAGAGAGTAGGCCAGCATGCTCTCCAATACAAGTTCCTCTAACTGTCAACACCAAACTACATGCACACTACACACTACACTTCCTTTTTAAAATTTGTAAAAAAAAAAAAAAAGCGCACGTAAATCATGCCTCGGAGTCCCCGGGGGGAGGGGACCATAAATGCCCCCACCATCCGCCCCTCTCCCGGTGACGACTCAAAGAGCTGCCTGGAACCACTGTCTGACTCACTCCTCCTTCATTTCTGTAACATTCGCGACCTTTCCTCTAACTTTCGCTCTGTTGAACACCACCTCTTCTCCTCTAAACCTCACCTTCTCTTTCTCTCTGAGACTCAGCTGTCTGAGGCAACTGACAGAAAATCCTTTTCTGTATCCTCCTACTTTCTCTATACTCATTTCAAAGCTAAAGGTGGCTGTTGAGTATATGTATGCAACCACCTATCTTGCTATCGTGTTCCTGAACTTGATTCTTCTGAATTCTCTACTCTCTGGCTTCGGCTCTCCTGTCATTCTCTCACTAAATATATCTGTGCTGTTTACTTATCTCCCAATTCTACTGATTATCAAAAATTCTTTGACTATCTTACTTCTACGATGGAACACATTCAATCCATTTCTCCTTTCTCTGAAATCTCCATTCTAGGAGATTTCAATGTTCAACACCACATTTGGCTCTCCTCTCCTTTCACTGATCCACGTGGTGAACAAGCCTACATCTTTTCTATCCTTAATGACCTAGAGCAGCTTGTACAGCACCCTACCCATATCCCTGACTGCCTTGGAGAGAGTTCCAACATACTTGACCTTTTCCTAACAACTAATCCTTCTGCTTACAATGTTAATCTTTTCTCTCCGTTGGGCTCCTCCGATCATAACCTTATTACCTTAACCTGTCCTATTGCTCCGGTACGCCTGTGGACCCTCCAAAGAAACGCCGCCTGTGGCACTTTGGAGCTGCAGATTGGTAGGCCCTCAGGCAATACTTCTTTGATTTTCCATGGAATGATTATTGCTTCCATGGCCGGGAGCCATCTGAGTGTGCCTTGCGCATTACGGAGGTTATTCTCCCGGGCAAGGAAGCATACATTCCTTTCTCATATCCTCTGACTAATGCAAGAAACCCTTGCTTTAATCACGCTTGTTCTAATGCTGTCCGCAACCAGGAGAGGGCATATAAAAGGTACCGGAGCCAACCCACCCCTGAATCACATCATTATATATTTCTGCCCGGAATCATGCTAAGTCTGTTCTTCGCTCTGCTAAAAACAATTTCATTCGTGCTAAATGTTCTCAACTCTCCTACTCGAATTCTTCTCGCTCCTTCTGGCACCTTGCCAAAAACCTTTCTAACAACTTTACCTCATCATCCTTCCCTCCTCTTTTCTACTCTGATGGCTCTGAAGCTATTTCTTCTACTGATAAAGCAGATCTCTTCGCTCAGACTTTCTCCAATTCCACCTTAGACGATTCCGGTGCTGTTCCTCCATCACTTCTCCCCTCTGACTTCCTCTTGACTGACATTAAAATTTCTTCAGCTGATGTATTTTCTGCCATCACTGGCCTCAATACTAACAAGGCATATGGGCCTGATGGAGTCCCTGCTGTTGTCCTCAGAAACTGTACTTCTGTGCTTACACCCTTCCTAAGTAAACTCTTTCGCCTTTGTCTATCAACTTGTACCTTTCCTTCTTGCTGGAAGTTTGCTCTCATTCAGCCAGTCCCAAAGAAGGGTGACAATTCCCAACCCTCTAACTATCATCCAATTGCTTTAACATCCTGTGTCTCAAAAGTTTTCGAGTCAATTCTTAACAGAAAAATCTTAAAGCATCTTTCCTGTCACAACATTCTTTCTGATCATCAGTATGGGTTCCGTCAGGGACGCTCCACTGGCAATCTTCTCACCAACCTTTCAGAATCCTGGTCATCCTCCTTTCGGGACTTTGGCAAAAGCTTTGCCATTGCACTTGACATCTCAAAGGCTTTCGATCAAGTGTGGCATAAATCTTTAATTTCCAAACTGCCCTCCTATGGTTTCTATCCTTCTATCTGTGCCTTCATCTCTAGCTTCCTTTCTGGTTGATCTATAGCCGCTGTTGTAGACGGCCATCGTTCTTCTCCTAGACCTGTCAACAGTGGTGTTCCTCAGGGCTCTGTCCTATCACCAACTCTCATCCTTTTATTCATCAATGACCTTCTAAGCTGTACATCTAACCCAATCCACTCATATGCTGATGATTCCACCCTTCACCTTTCCATTCGGTTTCTGCAACGTCCATCTCAGCAGTTACTTCAACAAACAAGGGATGAGGCTATGGCACACCTAATGTCTGACTTGGCTCGTATCTCTGATTGGGGTAAAAATAATCTTATTTTTAATGCATCAAAAAATCAGTTCTTACACTTATCAACCCGACAAAATCTTCCTCAGGATTACCCACTAATGTTTAATAATGCCTAGCTCAGTCCTGCGTCATCCTTGAACATGCTTGGGGTTTCATTCTCTCGGGATTTGTCTTGGAAAGAACATATTACATCTCTTGTGAAATCTGCTTCAAAAAGATTAGGTGTGCTAAGCCGATTCCGAACTTTCTTTACCCCTGCATAGTTGTTGACCTTGTACATGGGGTTTATTCGCCCCTGTTTGGAGTACAACTCTCATGTGTGGGGAGGTTCCCCAAATGCAGCTCTTCTCAATTGGGTGGAGTCAAAGCCTTTTGTCTCATTAACTCTCCTCCTCTTACTGATTCCCTTTAACCTTTGTCTCTTCGCCGCACTGTTGCATCTTTATCTCTCTTCTATTGCTACTTCAACGGTCACTGTTCCTCTGAACTGTCTGCTTGCATCCCTCCACCTCTATGATGGGCACGTAGTACACGTCTAGCAACAAACTCTCATCCCTTTTCTGTCCAACTCTCTAATGAAAGAGTTAACCGTTACTCCCAGTCCTTCAATTATGCAACTGGTCAACTCTGGAACTGCCTTCCTCTGTCTGTATTTCCTACTTCCTATGATCTCCAGTCTTTCAAACGCAGTCTGTCCAGGCATCTCGAAATGAATAGATCTTGAATTTGGCTCTCTTTTGTATTGTTTTTGCTTTTTCTTGGAAGGAACAGTATGTGGGCCTGTGGCCTTTGGTTCCTTCTTCCTTGTATTAAAAAAGAAAAAAAAAATGATAAGACCAAGACCAGAGTATGCAGCTGTGGTATGGTCACCTCATTTGAAGAAGCATACAGTACTGATAAACTAGAAAGGGTTCAACGGATGGCAACAAGGATGATACCACGTTTAAGGGAACTCACCTACGAGGAGAGATTGGAAAAACTGATGTTACCAACACTGTGCGTGAGAAGGGAAAAAGGTAACTTAATCGAGATATTTAGAAATGTAAGAGAATTGGAAAGGGTGGATAGAGAGGATCTATTTGTGTTGGATGATGCAAGAACAAGAGGTCATGGCTTCAAGTTGTGGAAAAGTAGATGTCTTAATGATCTCAAAAGGTTCAGTTTCCCGAACAGAAGCATAAGTATTTGGAATGACTTAGACGAAGAGGTGGTGCAGGCGAAAAACATTCATGTATTTAAAACTAGATTAGATTAATGTAGATATGCAGACAGGACAACACGAGCTTAACTCAATTCCTGTATACTACAAATAGGTAAATACACATAGATAAATACACCACTTGCTGGCTCAGTGGTAACATTCTCACTTGCCATCTGGTAGACAGGAGTTCGCGCCTCGCTCAGGTTGCAAAAAGTTTCACTGACGAATTGGGTGGTTATTGTCCTCCTTGAGCAATGGGATGGGTGTGTACACGTGCGAAGGTCAAAGCCTCGCCCATAGATTGGACTATATGAGCTCTCAGCTCCCTTCCGGGAGGGTAAAAGCTGGTGATCACGACCATCAAGTGATCCTGACCGACCCGGTGATACACACACACACACACACACACACACACACACACACACACACACACACACACACACATCTACAGAAAGTGAGAAAAGCAACAACATAATTCTGATGGGTGATTTTAATTGTAAACAGGTGAATGGGGAGGAATGGGACTCAGGAGGTTGTGAAGCTTTGTGGGGCACTATACTGTTAAATATAGCAATGAATCATGTAATGACCCAATGGGTCAAAGAAGAGACAAGATTCAGACGTGATGACAAGCCAGCAAGACTAGATTTACTGCTAAACAAAGAACCTGACATAACTGAATCTTTGAAATATCTGTGTCTTTTAGGAAAAAGTGATCATGTGGTCACTGAGTTCAAGATGATAAAGGGGAACGTGGTGCCAAGAGATGAGCTTTATAGGCAGGGATGATACAACTTTGGGAAAGCAAACTTTACAAGATTGAGAAATTTTTTTGAAAATGTGGGTTGGAGAAAATTCAGAGAAACAAGAAAGATGCAGAGGAAATGGGATATCTTTCTAGACCTCTACAATTGGGAGTGGAAAAATATGTTCCAAGAGCAAGTGGGAAAGAAAACAGGAAGAAGGATTGGTTTAACAGAAGGTGTTCGAAGGGGACATAGCATGCAACAACTGAAGAAAAAGAGGTAATAATGGAATAAAGGAAGAATATAAATATAAAAGAACTTGAATATACAAGAATAAGTAGAGAGGAAGAGAGGAACTTTGAAAAAGGTATCATTGACAAATGTAAGGAAGAACCCATATTGTTTTATGGATTTGTAAAAGCAAACTGAAACAAAAGGAAGGAATCACCAAACTGAAAGTAGAAGGAGAGGTCTACAAAGATGTGGCAATGCAAGCTGAAATAATGAACAAATGTTCCCAAGTGGTTTTCACTAAAGAAAGGGATTTTGTGGAGGATGAGAGAGTGACTAGAAATGTAGTATAAAAGATGTAAAAGTAGAAGTGCAGGAAGTGTGTGCATTGCTGGAAACTTAAGATGTAAGGAAAGCCCCAGGACCGGATGGAATCTCTACTTGGGTACTGAAAGAATGCAGAGAACAACTGGCAGACAAGATTCATGGTTTACTTGTGTGTTCTCCGGAAGAACGAAAAGTGCCTCGGGAATGGAAGAGGGCCAAGGTTGTCCCAATTTATAACGGAGGAAACAAGGAAGAACCCCTGAATTACAGACCAGTGTCCCTGACCACCACAGTCGCAGAACTGTGCGAGAGAATCCTGAAAGACAGATGGATAAAATATCTGGAGATGAAAATTTTGGCTGAAAGTCAGTTTGGATTCAGAAGTGGAAAATCATGTGTTTCCAACTTGTTGAGCTTTTACTCAAAAGTGACTGACATACTACACAAGAGAGACAGTTGGGTGGATTGTGTGTATTTAGATTTGGAGAAAACCTTTGACAAGGTACCCCACAAGCGACTAATGTAAAAACTGGAGCACATAGGGGGACTGAAGGGAAACCTCCTGAAGTGGATGAGAGACTTCTTGAGAGACAAACAAATGAGGACAGTAATAAAGGACAAGGTGTCTGGATGGAGGAAGTCCCACACGGCTCGGTGCTAGGGCCAGTAATGTTCCTGATTCACATAAACGATATGCACGTCTGTTTGCTGATGATGCAAAGTTCTTGAGAAGAGTAGAAGTTGAGGAAGACTGTAAAATGCTGTAGGAAGACCTGAACAGGATTCATGATTGGAGCCAGATATGGGAATGAAATTCATCCATCCACCATCCAATCCTACATTGCCCCATGAGGAGTGTAGAAGCCCCAGGGCTAGGCAAGTTGGTCCTGACATTTAAGAGAGTGGCATTACGTGAGCAATGAACCCCAACCACCCCTTCGATGTAAACCTTCACCAGTTCAAACCGATTGGAGCACCGTAATTACCCACTAAACCACCAGGCGCCCAAATCTGGTCATAAGGTTACCACCCAGCATAGTAAATCGTTTCCTGGTGAATAGGAAACCATATGGCTTGTCACTCAGTGTAGAGTCACCCACAGGCAGAAAGATGAGGAAAGAATGAAGGACTGAGAGACAGAAGAGGGAGTGTACAGTAACCCATAGGCAGAAGGACGAGGAAAGAATGAAGGAAAGAAAGACAGAAGAGGATGTAAAGATGGATGGAGGAAAGGAAAGGGCAGACATCCGAGAGCAGCACTTTATCGAGTGAGTGGATGGTGATGAAATTCAATGCACAAAAATGTAAAATACTGGAAGTGGGTAAAAGTACAAAGAGGCCATCACTGAATTACTGTATATGATGGGTAATGAACAAACTACAAACGCGAGAAAAGAGAAAGATTTGGGAGTGCTGGTCCCGGATAGTTTGTTACCTGAAAAACACATTAACAAGATAGTTAGAGAGATGTACAATCTCTTGACTAATATAAGAGTGGCATTTCATTACACGGATAAGGAGATGATGAAAAAATAGATAGGGACCATGATCCAACCCAGGTTGGAATATGCGGCAGCAGTGTGGTCCCCACACAAAAAGAAAGATATAAACAAGATCAAGAAAATACAAAGAACAGCAACCAAGATGATCTCCAGCCTGGCAGATCTGTCGTACAGAGAGAGGCTGGAAAAGCTGGATCTGCCTTTCTTAGAAGAAAGGAGAGAGAGGGGTGACATGATTGCAGTGTTCAGAGCCATGATGGGAGTAGATAGAACTGATACAAAAGATCTGTTTGTATGGGATGGGAGAGTAACAAGAGTACATGGAATGAAACTGAAAAAGCCAAGTTGCTTGAAGAATATCAAGAAATACAGTTTTCCATATAGATGCATAAACCTGTGGAACAACCTGGACAAAGAGATCGTCCAGTCTAAAAACTTAAACGAGTTCACTGAAAATCTGACTTAAGAAAAAGAGACGGGACTCCACGAGCATAGCTCATTTCCTGTATATCACAACTAGATAAATACGACTAGGTGAATACACACACACACACAAATGGGTAAAAGTATCAAGAGGCCATCACTGAATTATTTGATGGATAATGAACCAATTACAAAAGCAAGAGAAGAGAAAGTTTTGGGAGTGCTGGTCCAGGATAGCTGGTCACCTGAAAAACATATAAATAAGATAGTTAGAGAGATATATAAACTCTTGCCCAATATAAGAGTGGCATTTCATTACATGGATGAGGTGATGATGAAAACATTGATAGTGGTCATGATCCACCCCATGTTAGAGTATGCAGCAGTAGTGTGGTCCCCACACAAAAAGAAAGATATAACCAAGATTGAGAGAATACAAAGAACAGTAACTAAGATGGTTCCCAGTCTGACAGATCTGTCATACAGAGAGAGGCTGGAAAGGCTGGATTTGCCTTCCTTAGAGGAAAGGAGAGAGAGGGGCGACATGATTGCAGTGTTCAGGACCATGATGAAAGTAGATAAAATTGACAGAGAAAATCCGTTTGTGGGATGACAGAGTAACAAGAGGACATGAAATGAAACTAAAGAAGCCAAGCTGCTTGAAGGACATCAAGAAATATAACTTTCCTTATAGATGCATAGACCTGTGGAATAGCCTGGACAAAGAGATCGTCCAGCCTAAAAATTTAAACGAGTTTAAAACAAAATTTGACTTATCGAGAAACAGAGACGGGACCCCACGAGCGTAGCTCATTTCCTGTATATCACAATTAGGTAAATACAATTAGGTAATACACACACTTTGAGAGGGGGAGAGGGAGAACGTCCGTCACTTTGTTCTGCACTGCTCACCTTTGGCCACATCTAAATAATATCTTTATATGAGTCAAGCTCTGTACTAGATTAAATTAAGTGATGTTCTAATACAGTAGAGCGAGTATAAGTGCAAGTGCTGTCCAAATTA
Organism: Birgus latro; assembly: GCA_018397915.1. Classification (NCBI taxonomy): domain Eukaryota; kingdom Metazoa; phylum Arthropoda; class Malacostraca; order Decapoda; family Coenobitidae; genus Birgus; species Birgus latro. The sequence goes on from JAGKTI010004122.1 coordinate 17,421, forward strand.
TAGACTACATCCAATTAGTGCAAGAATCCACTGATACAACACATCATCAACTGGGTGTTGTCAATCACCAGGCGGGAAGCAGGGAGATGCAAACTTGTAAAAAATTTTTTATCTATCTAAGTAAGAACTACCGCAAGTATGGAATGAGTTAACAGAAGGGATAAAGGAAGAAAACGGGATGATAAATTCTACCCAGAAATGGTTGAAATGTAACCACATAATAAATTGGTAGAGAAAATGAATAAACTGGAGAAAACTTTTCAAAGTGAAATAGGTGAAATTAAGAAGGAATTATGCATGCAGAAGGAAGAAAATGAAGAATTAGTAAAGGAATTAAACAAAGCTGGGTGTTGCCTTCCACCAGGCGGGAAGCAGGGAGAAATAAATTTGTAAAAAAAAGTTACCACAAGATGAGCACATCTTTAGTAAAGTGAATATGGAAGGAGTTAACAGAAGTGATAAAGGATAAAAACAAGGTGATGGTTTCTACCCAGAAATGGCTGAAATGTAGCCATATAATAAATTGGTAGAGAAAGTGAATAAACAAAACTTTTCAAAGTGAAATAGGTGAAATTAAGAAGGAATTACACATGCAGAAGGAAGAAAATGAGAAATTAGTAGAGGAATTAAACAAAAAAGACACAACAGTAGATAATCTATCAGTTGAGGTCGTTTCACTCAGAAGCAAGACTAGCGAAATGGCAAGTACAGTAAAAAATTATACAAAGACAATTAGGCAAGCAAGCAGTCCGATAGACCAAAGCAGTGATATTGAGGAGAAGATAACCAAGGTGAATGAAATGATGAGAAATTGCAGAGATGAAGAACAAACTGTGTAAGCTGATATGGTGAAAGTAAGGAAAGGTTTAAAAACAAAAGTCGAAGAAAAAAGTATTAGAAAGGAAGTGAAAGAAATCATCAAAAACAATCCAAAACTGGTCAAAGATTCAGAAGGTATCAAGAAAAATATACTAATCACTGGTATTAATGAAGAAGAAATAAGAAACAAAATTTTGAGATGAAAAGGAGATGGTAAATATAACAAACATATTGAAGGAAGTATCAGACGATATCTGTGATAAAGACATAGAGGAACATAAAAGGCTTGGGAAATATGAGAGAAATAAGTCAAGGCCCCTGAAAGTAACCCTCCACAGTGTTCACACTGTGGAGGAAATACTAAAAAATGCAAACAAACTCATGGAAAAAGGGGAATTTTAAAACGTATGGATAAAAAAAATGCCTAACTAAAGAGGAATTGGGAATACTAAAGAAGAAGAGTGAGGAGGCAAAAACAAAGAATGAGGAAAGATCAGAGGAAGAGAAGAGTGATTTTTTTTTTTTTTACAAAGTAACTGGACTGCAGGTATGAAAGTGGTACATAACCAAAAGGGAATAAAAAGAAGAAAGGTAGTAGACTCAGGCTATGGCAAGTATGTATGCAAGATGATTAAGTTGATGTAATCAAATGAAGATGGAATGGTGTTTAAATTATTAGAGATGAAAGACTATACCAAAGACAAGGAACCACATATTATCTGTCTAACAGAAACAAAATTAATCCGAAAGATATCAAACGATATCCTAAACTTACAGGAATACAATATATGGAGAAGAGACAGAAACATAAGAAAAGGAGGAGGAATTATAATAATAACAAAGAAAAATCTACAAGTCTAAGAAGTAGAACTAGATATACCCTCACAAGTATAACTGACTGCAGCAGAGATTAACACATCTTATGGGCCTTTTCATACTCAATCATCCCAATCTTCAAACCCATATCCCACACCATGCCCTCTTCCTCCCATCATCCCCAGACATTACCTTCTGTTCCCCCCTCACCCCCACAACTTCCTGCCTCCCGATCATCATCACTACCAAAACCAGAATCACCCCCAGCTGGCCACAGACACACTTACACTAATTATAAGACAGCCAACTGGGAGGCCTTCACAACTAAAACAGAACAACACTTTGAAACATTAAACAGTACATCCATCACAAACATCAACACCGCTGTGCACACTTTCAATACAATTATACAAAACGCAGACAAAAGACACATCCCCAGAGGCAACAGAAAAAGACACAACTCCAATTTCACACCTGAAATTCAAGGCTTCATCAGACAATGGGACACACTACGACACTCCTGAACACCACATACACATGACACCATACAACAAATACAAGAACTCAACACTAAAATAAACAATAAAATATCAGAACAGCAAACACTAAATTGGGATAATTATCTCCAAACACTTCATCACAAAACAAACACCAGCAAACTCTACAAAACACTAAACAGCATCACACTCTCCAACAGCAACACTACACAATCACATGCTGCCATCACAACAACAGACAACACGCTGCCATCACAACAACAGATATCATTCCTTCAAACAAACAACAAGGAAACACTCTCATCAGTCACTTTTCACATGTCAGCCATCTAAACCCTCATCATGACGACCAACGTATCATCCGACGTAAGAGACAGTTCCCCACAGACCCAGACTTCGCACCTTTCACTTACAACCAGACGAAGCACATCATCAGCAACCTCAAGCACTCATCTGCCTGTGGACCAGACAACATAAGCAACATACACCTTAAACACATTGGACCACAAGGCATACAAGCACTCACCAGCATATCAAACTATAGCTACTCACACAACATAATACCCAACATCTGGAAGCATGGCATTATCATCACTATCCCCAAACCCAACAAAGATCCCACGTTACCTTCCTCAAACCGCCCCATCAAACTCCTCTGCACCCCCTCCAACGTCACTGAAAAACTGGTACTACAACTAGTTACACCTCACACCCCACTAGCCCCATCACAACATGGTTTTAGGCCACTACATTCCTAAAACACTCTTCTTACAGATCTCACACAGAGAGTTTTTGATGGCATGAATTCAGCTAGGCCACCACGTAGAACACTCCTTGTCACACTAGACATTAGTAAAGCTTTTGATTCCATCCCCCGCCACAACCTCACAAACAAAATATTCAACACAAACATGCACGATAACACAAAAAGATGGCTAGCAGGGAGATATGCACATGTAAATTTTGCTGGTCAGTCCTCGAACATCAGAAACTTCCAAATGGTGCCCCCCGAGGATCTGTCTTGTCTCCTACACTCTTCAACCTATACATGCATGACATGCCCACACCCCACACACAACAAATACAAATAGCTTCCTATGCAGACAACATAACACTTACATGCACACACCAAAACACAAACACAGCCACACAAATCCTCCAACCTTACCTCAACACACTACATGAATGGTTCACCACAAACAGATTCAAATTAGCCCTAGCAAAATCTACAGTGACCCTTCTCACAAACTGGACAGCAGAACACAGTCACATTCCACACCTCACCATAGACAACACTCCCCTACCATACACACACACACACCCAAAATCCATGGTGTAACATACATCAATGTCATTTAAACAACACATCACAAACATCAAAAATAAATTAACACCTAGACTCAATGCCTTGAAGTCACTTGCCCATACAACATTTGGACACAACAAAGAAACCACCACCACAGTATACAAACAATATATACATTCAGTGATGAATTACGCAAGCCCTGCTTGGGCTCCTAACCTCACTAAAACACACTACAACACTCTTCAGACCATACAAAACAAGGCCTTAAAAACAATCACAGGCTGCACAGCTACTACACCTACAGACCACCTACACTGAGAAACCAAAGTCCTCAAAGTCAAGAATTATCTAGACATGAGAGGCACCCAAACTCTTGCTGCAGCCTCCACATACCCACAACATCCACTACACTACATGGCAGCACATCCACACACACCAAGGAACATCAAAACAACACCCAGCACATGATACCATACACAGTAATCTCTCTACTATCTGACGTAATAGAGCCAAAGGCATGACCGGACAGTGGTCTTGTCCGGATAGTGGCCCTGAAGCTCCAGCACTGGTCATTCATGACCCTAACCTAACCTAACCTAAAGCAGAAAACCACCTACCTATCTCCCTACCGGACATGCATAGCACTTATTTAAGTCCCCTTTCACATAAATAATGCACACAAAGCATGAATTAACTGAATTTTAACCAAATAATGATGATTTAGAGGTGAGTAAGGCATAGGTGCTCACAACTTGCCAGCAAATGTAAGTATCAGACATGGAAATCACAATGAAAATCACCCTTTCTCACACCATATGCATTAAATAATGGACACAAAGCATGAATTCATTGAATTTTAACCCAAAAATGATGATTTTGAGGTAAGTAAGGCATAGATGTTCATGAGTTGGCAGCTTAGTGTAATAAGTATCGGACGTGGCAATCACTATGAAAATCATCATTTCTCACATCTTATGCACAAAAATATGGGATATAAAGCATCAAATAAATAAATTGCTACCAGAAAAAGAGTTAGGTATGGCAAAGGTGTTCACTGTTCATCAACAGCACCAGTCATTCTTGACCCTAACCTAACCTAACATAAATTAGAAAACCACCTACCTACCTCCCTACCGGACATGCATAGCACTTATTTAAGACCCCATTCACATAAATAATCGGCATAAAGCATGAATTAATTGAATTTTAACCCCAAAATGATGAATTTGAGGTGAGCAAGGCAGGGGTGTTCACGAGTTGGCAGGTTAGTGTGAGTAAGTATCGGATGTGGCAATCACTATGAAAATCATCATTTCTCACATCTTATGCACTAAAATATGGGATACAAAGCATCAAATAAATAAATTGTTACCAGAAAAAAAGTTAGGTATGGCAAAGGTGTTCACTGTTCACCAACAGCACCGGTCATTCTTGACACTAACCTAACCTAACCTAACCTAAATCAGAAAACCACCTACCTACCTCCTTCCTGGACATGCATAGCACTTATTTAAGACCCCATACACATAAATAATTGGCACAAGGCATGAATTAATCGAATTTTAACCCAAAAATGATGATTTTGAGGTGAGTACGGCAGGGGTGTTCGCCAGCTGACTACATAATGAACGTAAGGAAGAGACATGATTATTACTAAGAAAATCATCTTTTCACAGCCTGTGCACTCAAATATGGGACACAATGCATGAAGTAAATAAAATGTAACCAGAAAAATTATGATTTAGAGGTGAGTTGGGCAAATATGTTCACCAGTTGACTAGATAGTGAATGTAAGAGACATGGTAATCACTGAGAAAATCACCTCTTTCACAGCCTGTGCACTCAAATATGGGACACAAAGCATGAAGTAAATAAAATGTAACCAGAGAATGAGGATTTAGAAGTGATTATGGAAAATATTTAGCAGTTGACAATGTTTACTTACATGTCCATGATTGTTGTTTACTCCCATCTCTAAGGTTTTTACAGTGGTCATAATTGCTCTTGAAGCATGTCCAGTAATCCAGTGTTTAACTACACTTAATCCTTAGCACTGTGACTTTTGATTATTTAAACAAGAACGAAAATACCGCAAACGATCGGACAGCCGTCTACTGTTCATGGGAGTTGAGACAGAACTAGGAGGAGAACTAGGAGGAGGGGGACAGGGTGGGAAGGGAGCTAGTCGGCGCACGCGGGAAATTCAAATTGACACGGTCAGAAAAAATCTTTTTTTTTTTTTTTTTTTTTTTTTTTGCAATTTTGGAGTTTCGGCCATCAGCCCATGATGTCCGAATAGTGATGTAACTGGATAGTGGTCGTCCAGATAGTAGAGAGATTACTTATCATCTCTTCCCCCCTGCCCGCCTCAGACCAGCTTCCAGAAGCATATTCATACTCAAATCACTCGCTGTTCCATTCAGTCACTCAAAGACAACACACAGCTCCATGCATGGCCTCCTGATATCCATCCTTCTGAATCCTATCTCCCCCGTGATGACAGGGTCCACCTGGGCAGGCTGAGATGTGGGCATCATGCAGCCCTCTTGAGTTATCAGAAGAGGCTGGATGACTCTATCGCTGACACCTGTCCAGGATGTAACACAGCACCCCATACTATTAAGCACATCATGGAAGACTGCATTGCACACAATCACCTACGCCAACAACACAACATACACTCCTTGAGAGCTCTGTGGGAAAGCCCGGTCTCTGACATGGCATTCCTTAGGGACTCGAGGCTGTTCGGCCAGACTGCCTAGGGAACAACTACTACTACTACTACTACATCTTATGGGAAAGTAATTCTGGTAAATTGATACATGCCACCCAAAACAAACACTTGGGAAATAGGTAAATACGAAGACCTAGCAGAAAGTACAATTCAGAGTTTAAGGGCATTACTACATAAAATGGAACAGAAATCTGGAAGAATTATATTAACTGGAGATTTCAATACAAATATAAATTGGAATACTCTATATGTAAGAAGCCATGAAAGCTGTTTGGATCATATAAGCTCCTGGATCATGTGCAAGAGTTTTTCCTAACACATTATGTAAAAGAAAACATCAGAAATAGAGGAACTAATGATCCACCAGTACTAGATCTTATATTTACTAAGCAAGAAAATGATATTGACAATATGATGTACCATCCTCCATTTGGCAAAAGCTACCATGCAATATAAAACTGCTATTTCAGGATTGCATATGACAGTTAACAGTAATGAGAGTTACAAAAAGAGCCTAAAGTACAAAAAAGGCATCTACCATGACCTAAAGAAGTACTTATTAGAAACAGACTGGGAAAAGGAGCTTAGAGGACAAGATTTAAATGTTATATATAGAAAATTCTGTGAATTTTATGAAACAGGAGTCCAAAATTACATCCCTCAGCACAAAGAAACAGAAATGAAAATAAAGAAATGGTCTGATACAGAATGTAAAAAAACAAAAGAAAAAAGAGATTTGATGTGGAACAGATACAGAAAACAGAAGAGTGAGAGGGCATATAACAACTATAAACAGGCAGGAAATGATCATACAAGGATAAACAGAGAAGCTCAAAGACAGTTTGAGAAGGACATTATAAATAATAGTGATGAACATAAGCTATTTTACAGCTACATCATCATTATCATCACCCAAACCTCCTTTCCCACCCCAGGGCAGGGTGAGGAGTAGCAATGTCCAGAAAGACCAAACCTGCCCAATCCACAGGCCACTTTTCCATTCACTCACCATTCAAGTCCCCAGCATCCTGGCTCTACCTGATACACCAAAAACATTCACCACATTCTGTAGCTTTACATAAACATATCCGATAGAGTCAGTCCGGATGCTGCCACGTTAAAAGGGGTGCCAAATCCCTGATCATGCACTTCTCACAATATTTGTCCAGCCAGCTTGATCTCGTCAGTCCCCTAGCCTCACTGAATTCCATACCACTCATCCTCACACACTCATCCACTATATCCCTCCACCTCCTCCTTGGACTACCTTGCCTCCTCCCTCCTTCAAATTTGTTAAGATAAACCTTTTTCACCACTTTATTGTTATCCATTCTCTCCACATGATCATACCATCTCAGAACAGTCTCTTCGATTCTGGTGTCCACAGACTTCCTCACTCTACATCTTTCATGAATCACATTATTTTGTATCCTATCCACTCTCTGTACTCCACATACATTCCTCAGCAATCCCATCTCCACTGCTCTCACTCTTGACTTTTCATTTTCATGCCACACCATAGTCTCACATCTATATGTTTAAGTTGGAACTAACACTCCTTCATGTAAGCCTCAAGCAGCTGCAACACACAAACCTCTGTTTCTTATCAAGGCCTTCGTTGCACCAGCTACTTTCCTTCCTTGTGTCACTCTACTTTCCACTTATTTTGCACATTTTCCTCTCTTTTCTATCACTGTACCCAGATATTTGAAGTCTCTCCCCAATTCCAGTCTCTCTCCATTCACTGTATCACACTGGGAGTCACCTTCTCTCTCATTAACCAGCACTTTACTCTTTTCTACATTTACTCTCAAGGCATGACATTCACAGACATCAGCAAAACTCTGCACTAGTCTACCAAGTTCTTGTTTGGTATTTGCAAGTAGTACTGCATCATCAGCATACAACAAATTTGAGATATTCCATCCATCACTGTTCATTACCAATGCCATCCCCCCTCACCATTACTCGTATTTTTACTTCTCTCATCCCCCCATCCATATATATATTGAACAACCATGGGGACATCACACAACCTTGTCGTATGCCCCCACTGATCGTGAACCATTCACTTTGATGCCCATTTACCTTTACACATGCTTCACTGCCATCGCCATCATAAAAACTCTTGACAGCACCTAGCAGCTTACCATCTACACCGTACATGCGCAAAACCTTCCACAATCCTTCTCTGTCTACTTTGTCATATGCTTTTTCCGGATCCATGAATGCCATAAACACCTTATAGTCCTTCTCACAAGCCTTCTCCACTATCTGTCTCACTGCAAATATTTGATCCACACATCCTCTGCCACTCCTAAAGCCACCCTGTTCATCACTCACTAGGGCTTCTGGTATCTCTCTTACTTTCTCTGTATTAATTCTTCCACATACCTTCCCTACCACACTCAATAAACTTATCCCATAATAAGTCTTGCACTCACTTCACTCACATTTATTCTTGTAAAGAGATACAATCACAGCCTTTTTCCACTCTGCTGGCACAGTTTCAGTCATCCATACCTTCTTACATTTCTCCAACAAGCACTTCATTCAACTCTCTCCACTACACTTAAATCATCTCTGCATTCACCTCATCAACCCCAGCTGCTTTACCATTTTTCAGCCGCTTCACATTGCTCTTCACCTGTGAGAGTGTCACGTTTCCTGGCACTGCATTCCTTCTCTGCACATCCCCAAAACCAATCATGTACATCCAAAGCAAAACAATTGTGAAGATAAAATACGGTCCATTACAAATGAGGGGATCATCTATACGCAAGAGAAAGATATTTGTGAAGCACTAAATAAAAATTTCCAAACAGTTTTTACAGAAGAAAATAATTTTAAGAGAGATTAAATGGAACATGCATGCCCACACATATCATCAGATATACAAATATAAGAAAATGAAGTAAAGGAAGAGTTAAATAAATTAGTCAAAGGAAAAGTAAATGATCCTGAAGGAATTTCAGGTTGGGTGTTACATGAATATGCAGAAGAGTTAAGCAAACTATTATTTTTAATATTCGAGGAATCCTTAGGTCGAGGTAAACTACCTGATATCTGGAAGTAAGCAAACATTGTTCCCCTATTCAAGAGAGGCAATAGACAGAAACCACTTAACTACCAACCTGTATCACTGGCCAGTGTTGTAAGATACTAGAAAAGCTGATAAGAAAGGTTTAGCTAAACCAACTAGAAGAACACAGTTTGATAACAGAAAGGCAGTTCGGTTTTAGAAAGAGGGAAAATCATGTGTTACTGATATATTAAGCTACTAAGACAGAGTTACAGAAACATTACGGAAATGAGAAGGATGGGTGGACAGTATCTATTCAGATTTCAAGAAAGCATTTGACAGAGAAGACGAAAGGGGGTTCAGGGAACAGCATGGTGGACTGAAGAGGTAAGAGAGGCTGTGGCACAAAAGAAGAAAGCATATAATGAGTGGATGAGGAACAGGGGCAACGAAGAAGCTGAGAGACGGACAAGAGAGTTATATGTAGTGAGGAGGAGAGAGGTGAAAAGATTAGTAAGAGAGAGTAAGAAGAGAGTGGATGAGGAGTTTGGAAGGAATTTGAGTGCAAAGTGGAGGGAATGTAAGAAAATGTTCTGGAAGGAGGTAAAGTGAGCTAGACAATATGCCAACGAAGTCAGTGGGGGTGTGAAAGATAAAAATGTTAGATTACTAGTGGAGAAGGGAGAAAAAGTAAACAGATGGAGAGAACACTTTAATGAACTGTTGAACATAGAGAATGAAAGTAATGCAAGTATAAATGGCTGGGGAATGGCAGGGAGGAGGAGGGTTGTGAGAAGAGAGGAAGAAATCACCAGGATGGAAGTCGTGGAAGCAATGAAGAAAGTTAAAATGGGGAACGGCCCAGGAATTGATGGAGTGTGTGGTGAAATGCTGAAACATGGGGGAGGGATAGTAATAGAATGGATGTGGAAGGTGTGCAGATTGGCTTGGGAGGAGGGTAGAGTCCCGGAGGATTGGAAGTCAGGTATAATTATTCCTCTGTACAAAGGAAAAGGGGAAAAAGCAGTGTGTGGTAATCATAGGGGCATTTGCCTTCTCAGTGTAATAGGAAAAATATATGGTAGGATACTTATTGACAGAGTTAGGGAAATTACTGAGGAATTAGTTGGAGAAGAACAAGGAGGCTTTAGGAAGGGAAGAGATTGTGTAGACCAGATATTCATTCTTAGATCCTTAGTGGAAAATTTCTAGAGAAGGGCAAGAAGTTGTATGCAGTCTTCATGGATCTGGAGAAAGCATATGGCAGGGTGGATAGACAAGGTTTGTGGAAGGTATTAAGAATGTATGGAGTGGATGGGAAGTTGTTGAAGGCAGTGAAGAGTATGTATGAGGGTGCTAAGGCTGCAGTGCATGTGGATGGCAAACTGAGTGAATCTTTCCATTTGAAGGTTGGATTGAAACAAGGATGTGTCATGTCTCCATGGTTGTTCAATCTGTATATGGATAGGGTTATAAAAGAGATACAAGGTCGGGCAGTGGATGTTGGAGCGGCCCTAGTGGGAGAGGGCAGTGTTTGGAAACTCGCTGTACTGTTGTTTGCAGATGATACTGTGTTCTTGAGTGAAGACGAAGGGGAGCTGCAAGGCTTGGTAGATGAGTTTGGGAGAGTGTGTAAGAAACGGAATCTAATGGTGAATGTGGGGAAGAGTAAAGTGATGGTCTTCGAGAGAAGTGAAGCCAGTGAGTGTACAGTGAGATCGGATGGGAAGGAAATGGAGAATGTGAGTGAATTTAAGTACTTGGGCAGTGTGATGAGTAAGGATGGTAGTCTGTAGGGTGATGTGCTCGAAAGGGTACAGCAGGGAAGGAAGGTTGCTGGTTCGTTGAAAGCAGTGATAAGAAACAGGGAGGTGAGCGTGGAAGTGAAAAAGTTGTTACATGACAGTATTGTGATACCAACTCTGATATATGGAAGTGAAGCTTGGACCCTGTTGGAAGGACAGAAGTCAAGAGTGAGAGCAGTGGAAGTCAAGAGTGAGAGCAGTGGAAATGAGTTATTTGAGAGGAGCATGTGGAGTCACATGGAGAGACAGACTAACAAATGAGGAAGTGAAGGAGCATTGTGGTGTGGTTGAGGACGTGATGGGAAGCGTTAGGAGAAACACGTTAAGGTGGTTTGGGCATGTGGAGAGGATGGAGAGTGAAAGATTGATGAGGAGAGTGTATGTGAGTGAGGTGGAGGGGGCGAGAGGGAGGGGGAGGCCGAGGATGAGATGGAGGGATGGAGTGGAGAGGTATATGAGAGAGGGGGGTGTGAGTTGGGAGCGAGGTAGTGAAATGGCAGGGGACAGAGTGACATGGAGGCGATTTGTTTGTGGCCACCCCGTTCGGGATCGAGGCGTCTGGCAATAGATACATAGATAGATTTGACAGAGCACTGCACCAAAGACTTCTAAGGAAACGAAAAGAGAAGGAGGGGTGGAGAGTATCTACTGTATTTTGATTTCAACAAGACATTTGATAGAATACCACACCAAAGACTTATGGAAACTTTACCATCAAGGATGAATCCAAGGCAACCTGTGCTGTTGGATGCAGGATTCTCTCAGAAAAGAGAAATGAGAAGAGTAGTAAGGAGAAATTACTCATCATGGAGGGATGTGACTAATGGAGTTATATAGGACTCAGTGCTAGCACCAATTATGTTTTTAATATATATAAATGACATAGACAATAACACTGGAAATGGACGCTATCTAAATATGTTTGCTGATGATGCAAAAATATAAAGGAGAATTACTAACACAGATTCTTGCAGAGAGCTACAAGAAGAATTAAATAAACTTCATGAATGGAGCAATAAATGGCAAATGGAATTTAATGTGGATAAAGGTTATGTAATTATGTTTGGTAAAAGTGAGAAAAGACCAGACTGGGATTGTGTGTTAGGAAGTTCAACCCTACACATATCAGAAAGGGAGAAGAACCTAAGAGTGATGATCAATAACAGACCATCTCAGACCACTTCAGTGAGAAGGTACGGAACAAGTATCCACTGCTTGCAAATATGAGAATAGCATTCACATACATAAATGAAAACATGCTGAGAAAGATAATAACATCATTCATCAGACCAACCCTGGAGTATGCATCAGTAATCTGGAATCATCATCTCAAAAAGCACATAGATAAGATTGAAAAAGTACAAAGGACAGCTGCAAGATGGGTCCAAGCGTAAGGGACTTAAGCTACAAAGAAAGACTAAAAAAATTGAATCTAATAACACTACAGGTGAGAAGGAAAAGAGGAGACACGATTATGCTATATATACATAAATGAGTATATAACCTATGGAGAGGCATCAGCAAGAGGACACTGCAAAAAAAACACATAAAAAGAGAGGCGATAAAGATGAAAGGAAATTCAGTTTCCCAAATAGGGCAACTGATCAATGGAATGCACTGCTGAATGAAACAGTGTGTGCCAAAACTATTCATAAATTTAAGGATATGTAGGATAAAAAGAGTTTAATACACAGGACAGTATGAGTGTGACTCACTCCTATACAGACACAATTAGGTAAGCGCACACACACACACACAATTCGCGTGCGCTTCTCCGCATCCCATAGAACATCACATCAGTCTCAAGGTGACCAGCATTGTGAAAAGAGCCATAAATAAAGCATTTATTGAGAAAAAGAGCCATTTAGGCCTAGGTGTATGTTACTGTGTACGACCAAACGATACTCTGTATTTAACAATCTTTGTTCAGTAAAAGCCACAACCCCTAGGAAATTACTGAACAGCATGATGTTCGACTTTAGCGTCATGGGTCTGGTACCACTTAGTTCGTTAAACTGAGGGTGTACTGTACTGTACCTGTATGATGGCCCCACAAATACTGTTGTTTAACTTATGGTCTGCTCAGCCAGACAGACCAGGGCTAAGAGACACATATTGTATGTATACTGTATATACAGTACAGTATACTGTATATGTAGTAAACTCTAATATATCCATCACCACATCTTCTTGCATACTTCAATATCCATCACAGCAAATGGGACTGAATTTTAAAACTACATCTGATGCCCAGAAACTAAAACTCCCACAAGGTAATCATCAAGGAGACATGGGAGCACCTTATTTTGCAGTCTCTTTAGTTTTTTCTTTACTCTTCATGGGATGCTCTGACTATTTTCTGAGTGTTTTATCTTTTCACTTTTTTTTTTTTTTTTTTTTACCCGTACCATTCCACGCATTTTTGCAATTTTGTACCCACCCAATCCCAGACCAAAAACGGAAATTTTTTTTATTGCATAAAATAATTCAAACAAAAGGACATATAAATCAAGGAAAAGCAAAAAAAATTACTTCTTATAGGAGAAATAAGAGCAGGGTGGCTGCCTGTCATGTTTTTAGCCCAGTTTCCCAAGCCGCGAGCGACATTTTCCCACCCAGCTGGAAGAGAAGAGAGAGAACGGGGGAGGAGAATGGGTGATTCCCCACTCTCAATATCCTCCTCCACTGGCTCATATTCCTCCCCAGAACTGTCATCCAGGTCTTCCTCTTCTAAAGAAACACTAAATGAAGGGACAGAGGGTTAATGTAACCTCCTCCAGCCCAATGAGGCGGGAAAATGGCGTGATTTTCGCGACATTCTGATGCTCTGACGGACAGTGCCACACTGATGTTACCCATGCAGAACCAAACTCAGTGCCACAACTGCTTGGGCACAGTGTTGCCAATATGTTAAGCTACTCCTTAGCAAAATAATTAGCTAGACTGAAGCAGTTTGAGATGCGCTACAGTGCTCGAATTTAGCTGTCGGCACCATCACGTCGGTGGGATTAGTCGATGGCAGGATGGTACAGGTTAATTAATTCATTCATCATCCAATCCTACGTTGCCCCAAAAGAAGCACAAGAGCCAGGGACTGGGCAAGTTGGTCCTGATATTTAAGATGAGAGTGACCAGCCTCATTCATCCGAGTGGCATTATGTGAGCAATAAACCCCTTGGCTTCACTGGCTCAATCCGATTGGAGCACTGTAATTACCCACTAAACCATCAGGCGCCATAATTTGGATATATGGTTACCACCCAGTGTAGTAAATGGTTTCCTCGTGTACAGGAAGCCATTTGGCTTGTCACTCAGTGTAGAATCACCCACAGGCAGAAGGAAGAGGAGGAAATGAAGGAAAGAAATTCAAAGGGGTGAATAGCATTTTAAAAGTAGCCACTGTTCACAATTCCCAATGATGCTGATGACTCAAGGACACCATCTTGTGGTGAACCAATGACAGACAGGGACCACTGTAGCACACCATTTTGAGCCTGAAATTGCCATTATCAGTGCTGATTCATCCAAACCTAACCTAAATTTTCATAAATTAACCCAAGCTAATTTATCTTAACCTAACCTTACCTATTTTATGCTAACCCAATCAAACTTATCCTAATCTAACCTAACCTACCCTTTATATAACTATTTTCCTTGCTTGTTGATGGATTCTCTTCATATTCAAAAAGACATTTGTACACCTTTACAAAGCCACTGAATCAATTCAAAGGTAGATAAACATTTTTGTTAAAATTTACGAGGTGCTCCTATACCTCCCTGAAGATCATCTAGCACTATCTGTCTTGTCGCTCTAGTATCCTGGAAGTTATAAACGTAATTTGGAATTCTGGCTCACAACAGATGGCTTCATTTCATTCGAGTTTCTTACCTTTATGTTTTTATTATCGTTTCATGTTCAATATTCAATAAACAGTAAAGTACTGTAAGATGGAGGATTGAATTTGGGGCCCGTAAGTCTCACCATCAAAAACACTGCTTTTGATGTTTCAGTTTGTTTTGCAGTTCAAGTTCTTCATAAAGATTACATCACAAATTGTAAGATGTTTATTTTCATATCCTGCTCTGGATGTTACATAGAAGAGCAAAGATAATATTACAAAATTTTCCCCGATGGATGATACAGGCATTAATGAACAGTATAGAGCCCTTAAGAACAACCTCTTGAGAGTTACCGATGCAATATGCGGTTGGACAAGAGGCCCACCAAGACATAAAGTAACTTGGTGGTGGGATGAGGGTGTAGAAGCTGCAGTTAAGGAGAAAAGAAGGCTTTTCCGGGAATGGAAGAATGGTGGTAACAGGGAGGAGTACATGGCTGCCAAGCGCAGGGCTAGAAGAGAGGTATACAGGGCGAAGTCTGAGTCACAGAGACTTTTACTTGATAATCTAAATCATGGAGAAAGGAAAAATATGATTTTTAGGGTGGCAAATCAGGTGAAGAGGGATAATCGGGACATTGTAGGTGAACAGTGTGTGAAGAAGGATGAAGGAAGGGTAGTGGTGAACAGTGAGGATATTAAAGATGCATGGAGAGAGCATTATAGCCAGTTGTTGAATGAGGAGTTTGATTGGGATAGAGAAGGTTTGGAGCCAGCTGATCCAGTGTTTGGCCCTTGGCCTTTGATTGACGCTGTTACTGTGAGTGAGGCAATAGGCAGGATGCGGGTGGGGAAGGCGGCAGGTGTGTCTGGGTTGACTGCCAAAATGTTGAAGGCCTCAGGAGATACTGGGGTGAGGTTAGTCACTAACCTGATAAATATGATTATATATGAGTGTGTTGTCCCAGATGATTGGCTGAAGAGGTAACTGTAAATGTGTACAAAGGAAAGGGTGATGCCCTGGAAAGGGGAAATTACAGATGTATAAAGCTCTTAGATCAGATAATGAAAGTAATGGAGAGAGTTCTAGAAGGTATGATTAGAGAAAGAGTGAATATCGATGAGATGCAGTTTGGGTTTATGCCAGGCAGGGGGACCACTGATGCCATATTCATTGTTCGACAGCTTCAGGAAAAATATATTGGAAAGAAAAGGGAATTGTATTTTGTTTTTGTTGATTTGGAAAAGGCCTTTGACAGAGTCCATAGAGAGGTGGTGAAGTGGGCAATGAGAAAGCTAGGGTTGGAAGAGTGGCTGGTTAGGGTGGTTATGGCCAAGTACATGGGTGCTCACACCCAGGTAAGAGTGAATGGAGCTTTGAGTGATGAGTTTTCCATGAATCGTTGGTGTGCATCAGGGGTCAGTTTTGAGTCCCTTGTTGTTTATCATGGTGCTTGAAGCCCTCTCACGTGACTTCAGAGATGGACTCCCATGGGAGATGTTGTATGCTGATGATTTGGTGTTGACTGCAGAGAATGAAAAGGAGGTGGAGGAAAGATTTAAGAAGTGGAGAGATGGTATGGGGTACAAGGGCTTAAGGTTAAATGCAGATAAAACAAAAGTGATGATATCTAGGGTCGGTGGCGGTACAATCAGAGGAGAGGGAGAGTGGCCATGTGCAGTTTGCCACAAGGGTGTGGGAAGTAATTCCATCTTTTGTAGTGTTTGTGATAAATGGGTGCACAAGAGATGTAGTGGTATTAGAGGTAGACTGCGAGATGATGCTGATTTCATGTGTGCGGCGTGTCAGGGAGAGCAGGTGGAGATTGTTAGGTGTGAGAGGGTTGAACTTGCAGGTGAGTCTCTTGAGTGTGTGGAGGAGTTTCGTTATTTGGGAGACATGGTATGTGCCGGAGGTGGGGCTGGAGTTAGCTCGGTTGCTAGGGTGAGAAGTGGTTGGAAGAAGTTCAGGGAGCTGTTGCCTCTCCTGACATTGAGAGGACTCTCCTTACGTGCTAAGGGGTCTTTGTATGAAGCATGTGTTAGGAGTGTGATGGTGTTTGGTAGTGAGACCTGGGCAGTAAAGGAAGAGGATATTCACAGGTTCAAACGTACAGAAATGACAATGATTAGGTGGATGTGCAGTGCGTCCCTGCGTGCAAGGCCTGGGGGGGCTGGGTTTACGATGGAAGAGTTGAGAAGTAGGATGGGACTGGAGTGTATTGGTGTTGTGATGTAGAGAAGTAGGCTGAGGTGGTTTGGACATGTGGCGAGGATGGGGGATGATAATTGGGTACAGAGGGTGAGAGGTGTTAATATTGGGGGAGGGGTTGGGAGGGGTAGTAGACCGAGAAAGACATGGGATGAGGTCATTAAGTGTGACTTCAGGGTTAAGGGACTGAACAGGGAGGCTGCCAGGGATCAAGCAGCGTGGAGAGCCGCCATTAGGTGACCAAGGTCGACGCATGCAAGCATGTTGGAGCCTTCAAAAATGAAACGAAACGAAATGATGATGCCTGCTAACATTTTATGTTTTCTGTGGATATATGTGTGCCATGTGCTTAAGAAAATGCAGCATTTATTTCTTTTTAACCTGTTACAGCATTTGTATGTCCCCATCTTTTTTCTTCTCATGTTTGATATTAAAGATGTATATCTCTCCTTTTCAACACATTTCATGCTGTTTTTCCTCTTGCGTATCTTGTCGCAAACACAGACAATGCATCAGTCCCCCCACCCACCTCAGGCCACCTTCCTTTTGCCAGCAACGGCAGCCATACTGCCAATCCTACACAAGTCTTATCAATTCTCCTGCTACTTTCCAGTTAGTTTAATCCACCTATTTTCTTCTACTATATTTGTCACTAATACCTCACCCATCTCTTGCCTCAACCTTTGGTCTGTCTATCCTTTCTATCTGCATTGCTAACCTGCCTTGCCCTGCCTAACTACGCCTCCAAGGGTTGGGTGTACAGAGCATACAAGACATTGTACAGTAAAGTACAATGACATTTCATCATGCTTACTGCAGTACAGTCCATTCACTTAATAAGCGAGTTTCTATGACACAAAATGCTTAGAGCGCAATGGGGGTGTGAAAAAATTAAATTGGTAGTGCACAAGTAGGTTCTGAAAACGCGAAATTGGGGCCGGAAAATGAGCTGAATCTGGCGTCACGACCTACCCTTGTAGAGCGTGCAAGGAGGTGATGCAGGTAAAGAGCGTGCAAGGAGGTGATGAAGGTAATGATCACAAGTCATGGCCGTGGATGGTGAAAATCTACCGATCTGACAAAAGCAAAATCCTGGTAGAGTTTGACGAGTTTAAAGATCAAGTGACAATGAACAAAAACTGTAAAGTGAGAGCTCAAGAGGTTTTGGATGCCATAAAAAACAGCCTCCATTACTACCAACTACCAAGACAGGTATGCCGAGGAAGTGAACCAAAGGTATCAGACTCTGAATGCCATCTTCTTTACTCCAGCATAACAAGAAAAAGATCCAGTGTCCAGATCATCAGTCGAGGATGACGACGATGGTGCATCTATTGTGTCTGCCTCAGACTGTGGTGGCGGTGGCAGTGGCAGTGGCGGTGGAGGTGTGGAAAGTGGGGCTGGGGCATAGTAACTACCTAGGAACCCCATCTCCTAAAGTCAACAAAGCCTTTCCTGCACAGACTTTAAGTTCAGGAGCTATTGAGTGGGTTATACTTATTGTGTACATGTGTTTAATTTCCCATAATACATAGGCAAAATGACAGACTAGGCAACTTTTAGAGCAGCCACCCCACAAATTAGAATTTTCCCCATAAGGTATGTTATATGTAAAGTGCAAAATTTCTTAAGAGTGAAGTCAGGTATAATTATTCCCCTGTACAAAGGAACAGGGGAAAAAGAAGTGTGCGGTAATCATAAGGGCATTTGCCTTCTTAGCGTAACAGGAAAAGTATATGGTAGATACTTACTGACCGAGTTAGGGAAATAACAAAGGAATTAGCTGGAGAAGAACAGGGGGGTTTTAGGAAGGGAAGATGTTGTGTAACCCAGATATTCATTCTTTGATCTTTAGTGGAAAAGTTTCTAGAGAAGGGAAAGAAGTTGTATGCAGCCTTCATGGATTTGGAGAAATCATATGACAGGGTGGATAGACAAGGATTGTGGAAAGTATTAAGAATATAAGGAGTAGATGGGGAGTTGTTCAAGGCAGTGAAAAGTATGCATGAGGGTGCTAAGGTCGCAGTGCGTGTGGATGTCAAACTGAGTGAATCTTTCCATTTGAAGGTTGGATTGAAACAAGGATGTGTCATCTCCATGGTTGTTCAGTCTGTATATGGATGGTGTTATAAAAGAGATACAAGGTCGGGGAGTGGATGTTGGAGCGGCCTTAGTGAGAGAGGGCAGTGTTTGGAAACTCCCTGTACTGCTGTTTGCAGATGATACTGTGTTGTTGAGTGAAGGCAAAGGGGAGCTGCAAGGCTTGGTAGATGAGTTTGGGAGTGTGTGTAAGAAACGGAATCTAAATGTGAAGGTAGGAAAGAGTAAAGTGATGGTCTTCGAGGGAAGTGAAGTCAATGAATGTACAGTGAGATTGGATGGGGAGGATATGGAGAATGTGAGTGCATTTAAGTACTTGGGTAGTGTGATGAGTAAGGATGGAAGTCTGGAAGGTGAAGTGCTTGAAAGGGTGCAACAGGGAAGGAAGGTTGTTGGTTCCTTGAAAGCAGTGATAAGAAACAGAGAAGTGATCATGGAAGTGAAAAAGTTGCTACATGACAGTATTGTGATACCAACTCTAACATATGGAAGTGAAGCTTGGACCCTGTTGGAGGGACTGAAGTCAAAAGTGAGAACAGTGGAAATGAGTTATTTGAGAGGAGCATGTTGAGTCACATGGAGAGACAGACTAACAAATGAGGAAGTGAAGGAGATTTGTGGTGTGGATGTGGACGTGATAGGAAGCGTTAGGAGAAAAACGTTAAGGTGGTTTGGGCATGTGGAAAGGATGGAGAGTGAAAGACTGATGAGAAGAGTGTATGTGAGTGAAGTGGAGGAAAGGAGAGGGAGGGGGAGGCCGAGGATGAGATGGAGGGATGGAGTGGAGAGGTATATGAGAGAGGGG
>JAGKTI010004122.1:37539-52452 GCA_018397915.1 Birgus latro
ATGGAGAATGTGAGTGAATTTAAGTACTTGGGCAGTGTGATGAGTAAGGATGGTAGTCTGGAGGGTGAAGTGCTCGAAAGGGTGCAGCAGGGAAGGAAGGTTGCTGGTTCGTTGAAAGCAGTGATAAGAAACAGGGAGGTGAGCATGGAAGTGAAAAAGTTGTTACATGACAGTATTGTGATACCAACTCTGACATATGGAAGTGAAGCTTGGACCCTGTTGGAAGGACAGAAGTCAAGAGTGAGAGCAGTGGAAATGAGTTATTTGAGAGGAGCATGTGGAGTCACATGGAGAGACAGACTAACAAATGAGGAAGTGAAGGAGCGTTGTGGTGTGGTTGAGGACGTGATGGGAAGCGTTAGGAGAAACACGTTAAGGTGGTTTGGGCATGTGGAGAGGATGGAGAGTGAAAGACTGACGAGGAGAGTGTATGTTAGTGAGGTGGAGGGGGCGAGAGGGAGGGGGAGGCCGAGGATGAGATGGAGGGATGGAGTGGAGAGGTATATGAGAGAGGGGAGTGTGAGTTGCGAGCGTGGTAGTGAAATGGCAGGGGACAGAGTGACATGGAGGCGATTTGTTTGTGGCCACCCCGTTCGGGATCAAGGCGTCTGGCAATAGATAGATAGATAGACAAATATTTTTTTCTATTTTTCAAATTTTCAAAGTTTTGTCCAACTACCACATTATTTTTTAAAGAATAAATTGTAGTCTTTGTTAAAAATAATAAAATTAAGATCTGTTCAATTGGTGTATTTTTATTTAATTTCCTAAATTGTGTGGTCAAGATCATTACCATGGGTGGTGGTAAGGTACTATTTTCCAGAGTGGTGATCTAGGATTAAGCGAATGGACTGTACATATATATATATATATATATATATATATTTTTAAGTTATACAGTACAGTTCAAGGGTTTTATAGGGGGGGGTTAGATCCCCTTGGGGAAGTTTGGGTAGGGTATTACATCACTTTCCCTCAGTATGTCACCTTTTGACACTCATTTGGCTGTTTGCTGGATAACTGAGAGTTTACATAAAACACACTTACAATCAAACTAATGTATGTAAAAAGTTTTTCGAACTGCAATCAGAATGTCAACTTTTGTAATAACAAATTAGTGACCAACCCCTCCAGTATTATTATGTCTTTTATATATATTCTTGCTACAAGCAAATGATCTTCTCTGGCTGAAAAAGAAATTCTCATAGTGCTACAGCCAGTTGATTTGTCCAGCTTAGATAAAAGTAAGAGACTGATGATCACCATCATCCCTGGGAAGTACTGCTGTGGAAGTGATGTAGGGGTAAAAGCCAAAAAGCTGGCTTTGCACAACACACACTGGTATGGAACTCAACTATCAGGTACATTTACACAGCAAAGATTGGGATGAGATTACTACAAATACATATCTTTTTACATAACTACAATCTGCTCCTCAGGTAGGCTGGACTCAAAAGTCTTGGATGATAGCTGGCTAGATGGAAAACTAATAAAATACTATAAAAGTGTCCTATGCAAGAGTTGGTGACAGTAAAGCCACACAGCCACTCAAATAAACTTGCCCACACTACTTGGTGTTACACATGTGGTGCTGCAGCTACATGGTATACAGTAACACTGTCAGCTGCCTCAAGAGGTGAAAAAGCCTTATACAACCATGCACGGCAAAGGCCTTCAAGAATGTTTAAGAAGGTGGTAGAAACATCTTCCCAAATACTCTAATCTCTCCAAATTTCTTCAGTGCCATGTTAATTCATTAAATCTTTTTAACATAAAACAAAATTATTAACACAGAAAAGACCTCTGGTAGTGAAAGGGTTAGAAACAATCCTCCATTTTCTACTTCAGTACCAAGATTTTTCTTATATTTTACAATTTCTAATGCAAAATGAATTTCTCCAGGGTATGCAAGACTTCAGGTAATGCATGGGCTAACAATGAGGCATATTACCCAATTCACTACGATGATGGTATCTTATTTTATCCCTGCTACATGCAGATAACATAATCAACCTTATGAAAGATGTCTGATAATAAATGGTTTGAATGCCAAATTTAATTCCACCAGTGTGAAAAAGTACTCCAAAACAGAATGTACTAATCTGGAGACAGTGACAATAAAACAAAGAATGCATCCTTCAAATGAATAAGTTAACAACTTCACCTACAATTATGAACAGGTATATGCATTTCTAGTTTCATGAATGATACAGAAGGACAAAACAATTTTATTCACCTTATTGGAGATATGTCATAGCAAAATGGGTTACTGGAAATAGCTTCTAATCCCTTCATTACAAAGTGAGGTGGTAGCAAGAACATATAACAGATGTCTTGGGGATGTTAGACTGAGAAGAGAAAGGTACAGGCAGTCATTATTATAAAGTTTCCACCTCCCCCCTCTGACAGTACTGTACTTTTAAAGAAAACTTACTTTTACTAAAGTTCCAATGCCATCAGTGAAGCTGAGTTATCAGTTCCCTCAGTTTACAGCAACATTTGTATGCCAAAATTTTAAAGTTCACCCCTTACTTACAAAGCTGAGTGCCTGCACAAAATAAACCTACCTGGCCTCAAGCAAAGTCGGGTGTTTAGCTGTAACAGTCCGTAGGAGTTCCCGGCAAGTGTCCAAGTTACCTGTGGGGTGACTCAGAGTTAGACAGCAAATCTCTGCTTCATAACACATGGATGGATCTTCAGGATTACAATCACAAAGTCATAATTCATTATAATACTGGGGGGGGAGGCCATGATGGGGGGGGAAGGTGTTATGAGAGTAACTTACCCTTAACTGGACATGGTTTGCCCTAAGTTGAATAACGTAATCTGGCAGTACCCACACAAACTGTCACTGTACGTGTGAATTCCTGTCCTACAAAAGGTTAATTAGGTGAATCACTAAACCTCTTTAGCCTGATGACATTTTCTTTAGGTTAATCTTGCTATCTCCAGATGTCTGAATCTGCTTACATCAGACTTACCAAACATGGAGTTAAAAATATTCTTCACTAACACCTTCAATATGAGAGGTATTCTATCATCAGCCTGACCTTTTCTCCCACCTAGGGATGGGGTGAAACACAGTTTACAAAGCCAGGGGTGAGAAATCACAACAGAGGACAGAACTACCATCAGCATGCTCAGTGATATGGACAGGGCACTCATGCATTCCTCATGAATCATTTCCAAAATTAATAAAACTGTCTGGCAGTACTACACTGAAGTGTAAGGGCAGTTCTCACAGTCATCCCTAACCTTTTGGGTCTGACCCATGCTCAGCCCTGAACCAAAAGCACCTTTGAATTTCACAGTCCCTCTGAATGACTTTCAGGAGCTTAATAACACAGGAACGTCTGCCTGTGTTGATGCGGTAGGGTTGGTAGTTCCAAGTGACCAAAACATGGATGTAGCAAATTGCTAGAAGGAAAAGACACCTCACCCAGCACATTCGATACATTGAGAATATTTAGAAATTCCAATGTGATGAATGTAGTAAATGGTTTGGCTGGAAAATGCACTTCACACATCTTCTACTGATACACTCAGAGGTGAAGAAATTTGTCTCAAGGCTGCAAAAGTAAAAATAAGAAACATCACTGGAATGAAGAAGTTAACTCATGGCAACCTCACCATGTGCCTACTTGAAACATCAGAAGTAAGTTGAAAAGTGATGAATGCTGAGTGTTGTAAGAAGGGTATATGTAAAAATAACTAAAGAGAAATAATACACCATGTACATAATAATGTCTAATGGGCAGGAACTGATTTGGTTTATTAAAGGGAATAGAACGAGTATATGAACGAGTATATTTTCTAAACGGGGTGGTAGTTACATCAGTAACATTACATCTGGCATCTGACACTAATATTTTGATGAAAATACAGATTAGACAAAGAGGCTTTTATATATTTCAGGCCCATCTCTTGTGGAGCTTCCAAAAGAATCCAAAGTACACACCAGTAAGTTTACTCGTACTTGGGGAAATCATTCATCATCATCATCCAAGACCTCTTTTCCCACCCTTGGGCAGGGTAAGGAGTAGCAACGTCCAGACAGCCCAAGTTTGCCCAATCCAATAGGCCACGCTTCCATTCGCTCATCATTCAAGCCCCCAGAATCCTGGCTCTATCTGATAAATCATACGTGTATAAATATGCAGTATTTCCTTTAAAGGATCACAGCAATATTACATCAATCGTCTGATTTCAAAAACTGATAAATATATGCATTTGACAATGGCACTTTCATTTTATTTCTTCTAAGTTCGTCTGTTGGAGAGACTCCATGCTTCCTGAAGACTATCCCAACAGTACTTGAAGACAGTCTGAAGGGAGTCCTGAATGATGGTCTCAGAAGTCTGGTTGGGGGCAACTGTGGATATGAAAATGTGTGTTTGAAGCTGTGAAGGATGTTGGAAATGGCACTGGGGATGACTGTGAAAACAGACCTACAAATAAACCAAAGGGTTCAAGGGGCTGAGTACAGATTGCTTTGCCCTGCATGGTGAAACAATGAAATTCTAAGACCTAAGTGATGAGTAAACAAATGTATAACTCAATTTACTGAACATTCTGATGACACATGTAATTCCTCCACTTCTGTGTCCTGTTGTAGTTTCTAAACCCAGTCCATGTCATAAAACAAGAGAATATGATGATGATGATGCTGATGATGATGATGATGATGCTGATGATAGAAAAAGCAAAAGTATGTGGCCATATATATGGTAATACACTATACAGTGATAAACCTGCAGTATTATGATGCCTGAAATCTGAAAGAAGATTTTTTTTCTTTCATATAGCAAAGCAGAAAGCCAAGAATTTTAAAAGCTTCAATGGTGAGTGAATTGATGTGACCAATCACACTGACCATGGTTGGTATTTTTCTTATCACCAATTTCTTCTCTCCTGTTTCCTAACCATACCCACTAAATACTATCTATCTATCTATATACCTAGGCTGCTTCCCCCAAGAAAAAGGAGGTAGCCAAGACAGGTCAACACACTACCACTTTACTCATCCACTCATACACAATCATTCGCATCTTAGCCCTAAAGGGGAGAAGGGACAAATCCTCACCAAACCACACCACACGAGGATCAACTACGCAGTGCAGTCAGTGACATCCACAGCAGGGCCCGACAGCAAAGCTGGTCTACCCCTGCCATATCACAATGGATCCAGCCCCTTACCTGCACCTGACCTGATCAGCTGATCAGACAAAATGCAGGAGAATATCCCCTCAGGGCTGCGTCATCATTTATTCAATCATATTTCTCTCCATTCATTTCTATCACACACAGCCACTCTTCCTTACTCCACAGACAAAACCTCTCACATCCAACGCTCTCTTCACACTGTCCATCCAACCTATTCGTGGTCTTCGTCTCAGCCTTACACCTCTCACATCAGATCTAGTTATCTTTTTCACCAATCGCTTATTATCCATTCTCTCCATATGCCCAAACCATCGCAACACCCTCTGTTCAACTCGATCAGCCATCTCCCGAACAATCCCAGTTCTCCTTCGCACTTCATCATTTCTCACTCGATCCATACGCGTCACTCCACACATACTCCTCAGACACCTCATCTCCAATACATTCAAACTTTTTCTCTCTGCTACACCCATATTCCATGTCTGAGCCCCATATAATGCAGTCAGTACCACAACACCCTCATACAGCCTTCTCTTTACATCCATTCTGAGTGAATGACATCCAAACACTTTTTTCATTCCTCCCAGCACCTTTCCAACTTCATTCGTTCTAAACTTCACTTCTGCATCTATTCTTCCATCCGCAGCAACATGTGACCCTAAATACTTAAAACACTCAACCTCCTCAACCAACTCACCATTCAAAACTATATTCATCCTCCTACCATCTATCAACCTCGTACACTTCATCACGTTACTCTTATTCTCATTTATTTTCAGTTTCCTCCTTTCACACACCCTTCCAAACTCCTCTACCAACTGTCTCAATCTCTCCTCTGAATCAGCCACCAGTGCAGTATCATCCGCAAACAGCAGCTGCTTCAGATTCCACTCTCTATCATCATTCACCAGACTCAGTCCTCCACCTAACACTCTTGCATTCACCTCCCTTACAAAACCATCCATATAAATATTAAACAACCAAGGCGACATCACACATCCCTGTCGCAGCCCCACTCTCACGGTAAACCAATCACTCACAGTATTTCCCACTCTTACACATGCTCTACTATTTACATAAAAACTTTTCACTCCTTTTAGTAACCTGCCATCAAGCCCATTCAATCTTAAAACATTCCACAAAGCCTCCCTATCAATTCTATCATATGCTTTCTCTAAATCCATGAATGCCCAAAACACATCCTTACCTTTCGCTAAATACTTTTCACACACCTGTCTCACAGCAAACACCTGATCCACACATCCCCTCCCTCTCCTAAAGCCACACTGCTCATCACCAATCACTCCCTCTGTACCCTCTCTAACTCTCTTAATTAACACTCTACCATACACCTTACCTACCACACTCAACAGACTTATACCTCTAAAGCTAGTACATTCATATTTATCACCCTTACCTTTATACAATGGGACCACACAAGCACTTGCCCAGTCAAGTGGCACCATACCTTGCACAATGGACACATTCAACAATCTTACTAACCAGTCAACAATAGTCGCTCCACCACATTTCAGGCATTCCACAGCACACCCATTCATACCTGCAGCTTTCCCTGTTTTCATCTGCTTTACTGCCTCTTGCACTTCCTCCATCGTGATCGAAGATTCATTCAACTCTCCCAACACATCTATTCCTTGCACCCTTCCATCTGCCACAATCTCAGCCTCCCTTTCCCCCTCTACATTCAACAATCTGTCAAAGTACTCCGCCTATCTCTTCCTTACTGCATCCATTTCAATAAACATCCTTCCATCCTCTGCTTTTACTCACTCCTCCTTCCCAGACTCTCCCTTTCGCACCCTTTTCACCTCCTTCCAAAACATTTTCTTATTCTCCTGAAAATTCTCAGTCATCCGCCTACCCCACCTCTCATCTGCTGCCACTTTAGCATCACGCACAACCCTTCTCACCCTATTCCTCTTTTCCTTATACCTCTCATATGACACCTCATCCTTGCTCTGCAACCACACTTCATATGCATGTCTCTTATCACCAACAGCCACACTTACTTCCTCGCACCACCATTCACTTCCCTTTCTTACACCACCACCCACTCGTCTCACACCACAAACCTCTTCTGCATGCCCCACCACAGCACTCTTAAACAACTGCCATTCCTCCTCCACACTGCCACTCTCCTGATCTTTCACTGCGTACCACTGATCTCTCAATTTCTCCTGATACTCTATCATTTTCTCTCTTTTATCTAACTCACTCACTTTCAAAACCTCCCTGCCACACCTAACTCTCCTAGCTCTCACCCATCTCTTACCTACTCTCAACTTTCTCTCCACCAGGTAGTGGTCAGACATACCTCCACCCTCCCCTCTCAAAACTCTCACATCCAACAATCTTCCTATTACATTCCTGGAAACAACCACATAGTCCATCAATGCTCTGTCAACAACTCTTCCACCCTCGTCTCACCCATGTATACTTATAAATATCTTTCTTCTCAAACAAGGTATTCCCAATCACCATCTCTCACTCAACACACACACCTATCATTCATTCCCCATTTTCGTCTCTTCCAGGCACACCATGCATACCTTCAACTGTTACATTTCCCACTCTAGCATTCAGATCTCCCATCATTACCACATTCACATTCGCTCCAAAGCTCTGCAAACACTCATCAACATCATTCCAGAAAGACTCCTCCTCTTCTTCATCCCTTTCACTACCAGGCCCATATGCACTCACAAATACCCACAACTCACGTTCAAATTTCGCTTTCACCCACACCAGTCTTGATGACACCTCTTTCCATTCAATCACACACTGCTGTACATCCGGGCTCACTAACAAGGCCACACCTTCTCTTGCCCTTCCTCTATCAACACCTGACAATCTTCCATTCACACTGCCAAATGTAGACTCACCTTTCCCTTTCATCTTTGTTTCACTCAAAGCTAACACATCCAACTTTCTTCTCACAAATATTCTCCCAATCTCCTCACTTTTAGCCTCAATCGTACTACAACCACGCACATGCATCAAAAACTCAGTTCTTACACTTATCAACCCGACAAAATCTTCCTCAGGATTACCCACTAATGTTTAATAATGTCCAGCTCAGTCCTGCATCATCCTTGAACATGCTAGAGGTTTCATTCTCTCGGGATTTGTCTTGGAAAGAACATATTACATCTCTTGTGAAATCTGCTTCCAAGAGATTAGGTGTGCTAGGCCGACTCCGAACTTTCTTTACCCCTGCACAGATGTTGACCTTGTACACGGGCTTTATTCGCCCGTGTATGGAGTACAACTCTCATGTGTGGGGAGGCTCCCCACATGCAGCTCTTCTCAATAGGGTGGAGTCAAAGGCTTTTCATCTCATTAACTTTCCTCCTCTTACTGATTCCCTTCAACCTTTGTCTCTTCGCCGCACTGTTGCTTCTTTATCTCTCTTCTATCGCTACTTCAATGGTCACTGTTCCTCTGAACTGTCTGCTTGCATCCCTCCACCTCTACGATGGGCAAGTACTACCCGTCTAGCAACAAACTCTCATCCCTTTTCTGTCCAACTCCCTAATGCAAGAGTTAACCGTTACTCCCAGTCCTTCATTTATGCAACTGGTCAACCCTGGAACTGTCTCCCTCTGTCTGTATTCCCTACTTCCTATGATCTCCAAACTTTCAAACGCAGTGTGTCCAGGCATCTCGAAATGAATGGATCTTGAATTTGGCTCTCTTTTGTATTGTTTTTACTGTTTCTTGGAAGGAACAGTATGCGGGCCCTGGCCTTTGGTTCCTTGTTCCTTGCATTCAAAAAAAAAAAAAAAAAAAAAAAAAAAAAAAAAAAGGAGGGCAGTTTGGAAATCAAAGATTTACGTCAGACTCGATCGAAAGCCTTTGAGATGTCAAGTGCTGTGGCAAAGCTTGGCGCCAGAGTCCTGCAAGGAGGATGACCAGGAGTCTGAATTGTAGGTGAGAAGATTACCAGTGGAGCATCCCTGATGGAACCCATGCTGTCGATCAAAGAGAAGGTTGTGATAGGAAAGATGCTTTAAAGTTTTTCTGTTAAGACTTGACTCGAAAACTCTTGAGACACAAGATGTTAAAGCAACTGGACCATAGTTAGAGGGTTGGGAATGGTCATGTTTCTTTGGGATTGGGTGAATGAGTGCAAACTTCCAGCAAGAAGGATAGGTACAAGTTGATAGACATAGACAAAAGAGTTTACCTAGGCAGGGTGTAAGCACAAAAGCACAGTTCTTGAGGACAACATGAGGAACTCCATCAGGCCCATATTCTTTGTTAGTATTGAGGCCAGTGATGGCAGAAAATACATCAGCTGAAGAAATATTAATGTCAGCCATGAGGAAGTCAGAGGGGGGAAGTGATGGAGGAACAGCATCTCAATCACCTAAGGTGGAATTGGAGAGGAAAGGCTGAGCAAAGAGATCTGCTTTATCAGTAGAAGAAATAGCTACAGAACCATCGGAGTAGAGAAGAGGAGGGAAGGATGATGAGGTAAAGTTTTTAGGAAGGTTTTTGGCAAGGTGCCAGAGGGAGAGGGAAGAATTCAAACTTGAGAGTTGAGAGCATTTAGTACGGATGAAATTATTTCTAGCAGAGCAAAGAACAAACCACGATTCCAGGCAGAAACATAAAAAAGATGTAATTCAGAGGTGGGTTGGCTCTGGTATCTTTAATAGGCCCTCTCCTTGTTGTGGACAGCATTAGAACAAGCGTTATTAAACCAAGGCTTTTTTAAAAGCATTAGTCAAAGGATATGAGAAGGGACTGCTTGGTTCCATGCCCGAGAGAATAACCTCCATAATGCACAAGGTACACTCAGATGGCTCCCGGCCATGGAAGCAATAATCATTCCAGGGAAAATGAAAGAAGTACTGCCTGAGGGCCTCCCAATCTGCAGCTCCAAAGTGCCACTATCGATGTTTCTTTGGAGGGTGCTTCAACAAACAAGGTATGAGGCTATGGCACACCTAAAGTCTGACCTGGCTCGTATCTCTGACTGAGGTAAAAATAATCTTGTTTTTAACCTCTCCGTGGCCGAGGGGGTGGAATTTTTTCGCGCACCCCAGGCCGGCGCGGGGACCATTTTCTGAAGTTTTGAAACTGATTTTTTTTTTCTTGCCATATTGAAGAGAAAGTTCAGATGCACCTAACAGTGCAAATCCTAGCTTCCTACACCCATTCTGTGGCTTGCAATGGAGCGTGAAAGTTGCAGAAATATAGGCAACCGATATCCGCTGCTGATACGTGCTGCCGCGGTGGAACTTCGTAGGTGTTGTTTGCTTTTTCCCTCCCCGAAAACAATGCAAATGATGCTGAAATGATGCAAATATATGAGATATGATGATATCGAATAATTTCAGTACATAATATGTTAGGAATGGCAGGAAAAAAAAATATTAAGAATATTTTTTCACCTTTTTGGTATAAAATATGTTTATGGTAGTTTCGAGTTATTTTTTATGTTATTGTTGTGCCCATGCCTAGAAAAGGGAGTGAAAGGGTTGGATTTTCAGTCCTAAATGAGAAAACTGCATGTCCTCCGAGGATAGGCTCTCCCACGGGAGATGAAAGTGGAGGGTCAGATCCAATTAGCAATACGGAAGTTGAGTTGTAACTTCCAGCTCCCACACGAGGTGCATGGCTAAAACTATAATCGTAATGCAGTTTCAAAACTACGAATAAGTCTAATTATCACGAATACATAGACAAAGCAGAAATAAATACATTTACAGGCGAGGGAAAACGTATTTTTTCCATAGTAACACATTCACCTTTCTCTATCATTTTACCTTGTTACACTCGCAATATATGTTGCTGTCTTGTAAACTGGGTGCTTGAGTGTGTTTTGAAAGGGAGGAAAAAGATTATTTTTTCTGTCTGGCTCGAGATAATGGGTGTAACAATGTGTTTTTAGGAATGGCCACGAGTGAAAAAATCATACATCCACTCCTCACAGCGGCAGGTGGTGAATTGAGAGTCTGAGAGAGGAGGATACGTGAGAGGGTGACCTGAAGTTCAGTCTCATGTCCCAGATGTTCGTTCACTTCCCGAAAGTTTTCACAGTTTTTTACAAGTCGCACTGCATTGAATGATCCAAACCATTACAACAAACCTGAGATAGGTGAAGATACCAAGACAAAAATGTATTTTTCACTTATCATGTCTTTTTTGGTTGTGCCTTTATTAGTTCATAATCATAAACAGGTGGTTGTGTGTGTTTTGCAAAAGAGGACAAAGATGATATATTCTGCCTGGGTTGAGATAATGGGTGTAGTTGTGCTTGTTTAGGAATGGCTGAGAGTGAAAAAATCGAAAATCCACTCATCACAGCAGCAGGCTCTGAACTGCTTGATGGGGTGTATGGGAGTGTAGTATGGGTCAGTCTGAAGACATTCAGAACATTCATTCACTTCCCAAAAATTTTTAGAGTTTTTTACAGGCCATGCTCAAACGACGCCACCGACCGCTGATCAGCCAAGCGTCATTCAACGCCACCGGACACGGAGGGGTAAATGCATCAAAGACTCAGTTCTTACACCTATGAACCCGACAAAATCTTCCACAGGAGTACCCACTAATGTTTAATAATATTCAGCTCAATTCTGCATCATCGTTGAACATGTTTGGAGTTTCATTCACTCGGGACTTATCTTGGAAAGATCATGTTACATCTCTTGTAAAATCTGCTTCCATAGATTAGGTGTGCTAAGCCAACTCCAAACTTTCTTTACCCCTGCACAGTTGTTGACCTTGCACACGGGTCTTACTCGTCCCTGTGTAGAGTACAACTCTCATGTGTGGGAAGGCTCCCCACATACAGCTCTTCTCAATAGGGTGGAGTCAATGACTTTTTGTTTCATTAACTCACCTCATCTCACTGGCTCCCTTCAACCTCTGTCTCTTCGTCACAATGTTGCATCTATATCTCTTTTCTATCGCTACTTCAATGGTCACTGTTTCTCTGAACTGTCTGCTTGCATCCCTCCACCTCTTCAAAGCACACAGCACCTGTCTAACAACAAACTCTCATTCCTTTTCTGTCCAACTCTCTAATGCAAGAGTTAACAGTTACTCCCAGTCCTCCATTTATGCAACTGGTCAACTCTGGAACTGTCTCCCTGTCTGTATTTCCTGCTTCCCATGATCTCCAGTCTTTCAAACGCACTGTGTCCAGGCATCTCAAAATGATCAGATCTTGAATTTGGCTCTCTTTTGTATTGCTTTTGTTTTTTCTTGGAAGGAACAGTTTGCGGGCTCCTGGCCTTTAGTTCCTTCTCATCTATCTATCTATAGCCTGACGCCCTAATCCTGCAGAAGGTGGCTGCAAACAAAATGCCTCCAAGTTGCTCTGTCACCTGCCATTTGACTGCCCTCCCCCCAACTCACTCCCCTCTCCCTCATACACCTCTCAACTCCATCCCTCCACCTCATGCTCAGTCTCCCCCTTCCCCTCCCTCCCTCCACTTCACTCACATACACCCTCTTAGTCAGTTTTTCATTCTCCATTCTCTCCACATGTCGAAACCACCTCAGTGTGTTTCTCCTAAGTTTCTCAATGACATCCAAAACCACCCCACAACGTTCTTTCACTTCTTCATTCGTCAACCTGTCCCTCCATGTCACTCCATATGCTCCTCTCAGGTAACTCCTTTCCACTGC
The DNA here is from genome assembly GCA_018397915.1 of Birgus latro. Lineage (NCBI taxonomy): Eukaryota > Metazoa > Arthropoda > Malacostraca > Decapoda > Coenobitidae > Birgus > Birgus latro. The sequence goes on from JAGKTI010004122.1 coordinate 50,368, forward strand.
TCTCATTCTTGACTCATTCCCCTCTAGCAAGGTCCACACATCACTTCCATACGTCAGGGTAGGGATCACAACACTATCATGCAGCAACTTCTTTACTTCCATGCTCACCTCCCAATTTCTCATCACCACTTTCAGTGAACCAACAACCTTCCTTCCCTGCTGTACCCTTTCACACACTTCATCCCCAAAACTTCCATCCTTACTCATCACACTACCCAAGTACTTGAATGCACTCACACTCTCCATATCCTCACCATTCAACCTCACTGTGCATTCTGTGACTTCACGCATTTCAAACACCATAATTTTAATATTGTTTACATTAACTTTCAGATTCCTCTTCTTACACACTGTCCCACACTCATTCACCAAACCTTGCAACTCCCATTCATCTTCACTCAACAATACTGTATCATCAGCAAACAGCAACACCGGAATCTACCACACCTCACCCTCCTCCATTAGAGACACCTCTACATCCACTGACCTACCTTGCACCTCCTTTACAACTCCATCCATGAAAATATTAGAGCCATGGAGACATCACACATCCCTGTTTCAGTCCCACATTTAGATCAAAGAACTCACTCAGCTCACCGTCCACTCGCACCATAGCCCTAGCTCCCTCGTACATACTCTCCACAGCACTCGATTTCCCATCCACTCCATATATTCTTAATACCTTCCACATATGCTTTCTCCAAGTCTATGAGGGCAGCATACACTTTCTTTCCCTTCTCTGGATACTTTTCCACCAAACATCTTAGAACAAATATCCGATCTACACACCTTTTTCCCTTCCTAAATCCCCCTTGTTCTTCTTCAACTAGTTCCTCTGTTATATACCTAACCCTATCAATAAGTATTCCACCATATATTTTCCAATCACACTAAGAAGGGAAATACCCATATGGTTACCACATTCTTCTCTCTCCCCTTTTCCTTTGCATAAAGGAACAATTACACCTGATTTCCAATCCTATGGAACCCTTCCCTCTTCCCAAGGCAATCTACACAACTTCCATATCCACTCCACAACAATCCCACCCCCATACTTCAGCATTTCACCACACACACACCATTAATTCCAAGGGCCTTTCCCATCTTGGTCTTCTTCATTGCTTCAACTACTTCTGCCCTACTGATCTCTTCCTCCCTCCTCTCATTTCTTCTCCCAGCCATTCCCAAACCACTTATACTCACACTGCTGTCACTCTCTACATTCGACAAATCCTCAAGGTGCTCCTTCCATCTCCTCATTTTCTCTCTCTTCTCCACCAACAATCTATTATTCCCATCTTTCACTCACCTACTATTTCTGATTTCACACTGTCTTACTTTCTTTACCTCCTTCCAAAACAATTTCTTACTCTCCCTCCATTTCACACTCAGCTTCCTCCCAAACTCTTCATCTACTCTCTTCTTACTCTCCTTCACCAATCTCTTCACCTCCCTTCTCCTGCTCACATATACCTCTCTCTTCTCTCTCTCATCTTCTCCCCTATCTATACTTTCTAGCCAGTCACTATATTCCTTCTTCTTTTGATCCACAGCTCGTTTCACCTCATCACTCCACCCTTGCACACCCTAGAATCTCCTACTCACTCAACAATCCACCTCGCACACTGTGCCTATCTCTTCCGTGAATATCTTGCATACTTCTTCACCCTTTCAATCTGCTGTAACTCATACCTTCCCAATCTTTCTTCCACTATGCTCTTATACTCTACCATTTTCTCGCTTCATTTTCGTAGCCATTATGATGACTTCCAACATCGCCGTTGTGTAGCAATCAAAGTCAGACATCAAGGACTTTTTCACGAGGGGTAAACATGCAAAAACAACAATTTCACTCATATCCTCCTGTTCATTTGTGGGGTTCCCAGATAGTGATGCATCAACGTCTACACCAGCACACCAGCAAGTGCTCCAGCAAAAATGGCTGCTCCACCAGGCTTCCCCATCAGGCCTGTTCGACGCCCAGCAAGCCTATTCACTAGTGTTGATGAGCCTGCATCACCCACAACTCTGCGGTTACGAGACAATTCACCGTCAAGTCAATTCGCCGTCAGACAATTCACCGTC
>JAGKTI010004123.1:0-30522 GCA_018397915.1 Birgus latro
TGGGTGTGAACACTCATGTGGATTTTGTGTATTCTCTGGGAATCCTCACAGAGGCCCACAGCTCGAGACACACCACATGGTAATTCAGACACAGCCTCAGATTGCCTCTGAGGGGGTCTCGAACTTCCCCTTAACCTACGGTGCATACAGTATGTACAAGCCCTACACTTATGACTAATAAGGGCTTGTCGTCGGTGTCTGCGGTTGGGATCGCCGCGACTGCCCATTTGTCATCGGTGTCCACGCTTGGGATCGCCGTGACTGTGGGCTTAAAACCTACTGTACATATGTATGTACAGACCCTAGACATATTATGTCTTGTGAGGCCAACGAGTGAGACATCAGGTCTGCACCCACATTACCACTGCCCTCTCTCTCACATGACTCAGAGACTATGGGCGTGGATTCAAACCACATAGGAAGGAAGCGTTCCTGAATGGTGGTACGTTGACACGCATTGCAGGAGTACATGAAACTATCTATTTCCTGTCCCATTCCCAGTCAGAAAAAGTCAGCACGGATACGGCTTTGGCTTTTCTTTTTGCCCATGTGACCTCCTGATGCTGAACAATGACCCCATTCTAACACTGCTTGGTGGTACTTTGCGGGAGCGACAAACTGCAGTCGAACCTCGCCCTCAGGTGTTCGTGACACACGGTATAGCTGACCTTGTTTGCGAAGGAACCTGGCTATATCCACCCCGTGAATATTTGGTCACTTTACCCTTTTGTTTCTTCCGCACAACAGCAAGTGTCGGGTCAGACTGTTGTTCTTGGACAACATTTTTACTACAAATCAGATCTTGCGGCAATGCAATGGCCACTGGAGTGACACGATTTGGGGCCTTGGCCATGGGCCATGGCTCGTGTTACTGCAGCTGAAGTCTGAGGAGTGACATCTATGGTGCAACTATACTTGGCACCTGGTATATTACCTATAATGAGGTCAAACATAGGTTCTTGCATGATAACTGCAACCGCTGAACCTGTGTAAAAGGGAGATGCTACCTGGATACGTGCCTCACGGAAGAGTCTCACTGATCCGTCAATAAGCTGAGCTTGGACCTGTCTACCTATAAATTCTTCAGGACGAACAAGACTCTGCCTGACAGAGCAACCTGAAGAACCATTGTCGCTCAGAACATTAACACAAACACCTCCCACAAACCCTGGCTGAACAAGGAAGGCACTGTTACCTGTGGGAGGGCCTGTGGAGGAAGCGGCCAGCCATTGATAAGGCTGCATGGCACTCAACTCTTCAAACGTGACAGGACTATATGCCTTAGGGGTCGTACCCGAACTAGGTGCACGAGGAGTCGTACTTTGACTAGGTGCGCGAGTGGTCGTACCCGAACTAGTCACCATCTGGGGAGCAGGAGCACTGCCAGCCTGTGAAGGAGAGTTCACATGAAGGCTGCGTTTGCCTCCTGCCTCCGATACACTGGGGCTGGTGCTGAAAAGGTTTGTCCTTGTTGTCGATTGTGTGGCTGATACTGCTGCTGCTTAGGGTACTGCTGCTGGTTAGGGTACTTTTTGTACCTCTTCCAGTCAGGTTTCTGTGTACTTTGCCCCTGGTCCTTCTGTTATTTGCCTGGACCATGACCATTATTCAGAGGATGGCCTTGATGCTGTGGTTCAGTCTGCGTTTGCTTACTAGACTTAGCAGTATCTTTCTTATTCCATGGCTGTTGCCTCTGAGTTTGGTACCCGTACGCAGTAAAGAAAGCATCAGCCTTTTCCACCATTTGGTTTGCATCCTTCACTTTGCACATCTTGAGCTGGGCCATAAGCTCAGCAGGCCACGACTTTTCCAGCTGCGGGCGCAGCACAAGGTCAATTATTCCCTCTCGCATGGTAGGAGTCTCGTCCTTCTCCATCCACTCGCCTAAGTATGCCAAGAGATGGTCGAGGAACTGTACAGCTGTCTCCTTTTCCTGGAGACGCGCCTTCATGAGCTGATTCCTAGCTTCATCAATGGTAAGACCGTACGCTTTGATAAGGGCGGTCTTCATCATCTCATACGTGAGATAATCTCCACGAATTCTGTGGAGAATGTCGAGGGCAGGGCCCTCAAACAGGCTAAGGAACTGAAGCCGCTTAGCTGCCTCATCCAGATCGTACAGCCATGCCATGTCTTCGAAACGGGCTATGAATGGCTCGATTCACTCGCCTTCCTTGTAAGAAGGAAGCTTGAGGCGTGGACTTGCTAGAACAGGTGCTGGGAGACCATTAGTGGAGCTTGGGTTGGCTGCACCCAATGTGCTTGAAGCCAAGGAGTCTCACTTCAGTTTCAGCACTTCAAGCTCGTGTTTGTCACGTGCCTCGCACTCGGTGCACTCGTGTTCACGTTCTCGCTCCTTCTCGCATTCATCGTATTCATGTTCTTTCTCGCGTTCCTCACACTCCTTCTCATGTTCCTCATGCTCACTCTCTTTCTGACGTTCCTCGTATTAACGCTATTCTTTTTCGTGCTCATGCCGAATTTTCCGCTCTTTGCGGGCGGCATTCTCGCGTTGCGCTCGTAATTACAGTGCGACAGGACATAATCTTTAATATCCTGGGGGTTAGTAAGCCCCATATCCTTGGCTTCCTGTAGGTATGTACTGGTTTCCATGATTGCCTCATATTGAGACTGAGTGAAGACTGAGACTGATATGCTGGCTGGTGTACAGCAGTCTACCTAACTATGAGTGAGTGAGTGATTCCGGTAATAATTTCAAGCTAGGAGTTTATATCCTTGCGAGGTCGCCAGATGTTAGGAGGGAAATGAAAAATGTAGCTATGAATGCTAGGAATAACTATCGAATCGATTATCACGAGAGAATCGACTCGTAAAATCAAGTAGCGATTTCACTTTTATGCTGGCTTACTTCGCCAATTGTCTATAGTCGAGAATTTATAAACATTCTCAACAGTACACAGGTGAGACTAAACGCTCAAGAGGGCTGTATTACTGTACTGTTGGCCTCTGAGAAAGTTAGTTTCTCCCCTTAACATTCAAATAATAATAATAATAATAATAATAAACAGGATATTGGCTGAGCCAAACTCCTAGCTGGCACAACGGATTTAAGAATTAATACCAAGAGCTGGCCTAAGTACCAGTCGTGATTAGTATAGGGAGTTGTGCTAATCTGGAGTAGCAAAAGTGTACTAAATACGGGGGAAAATCAAACACGACTGTTACATTTAACAAAGTTCAAGAAAACGAACTAGAAATTTATTAATTACAAGAAAATAAATTTACGTTACATGAATCAATTCAAAATCAAAGAAAGGGAAATGCACTCACTCAAGCACTCAGACGAATATCTAAATAAAGCACTTAGCTAAATAATAAAGAACCTTAAACCCAGGAAAATCAAAAGAAATACTAATCAGTAATGAGACCGCCGATAATACAGTTGATCACAAGGCTAATGGGAGCTTCGTGAATTCACGCTGATACAGCCGAGACTTCTGAGATCGCTAAGAAAAGAGACCCGCTCGAGCTTTGCCCACAGCACATCCACACTCTGAGACTGTCACTTGGACGACTGACTTGGTGCTTGATCTAAACAGAGTAATCGTGTGAAAAGGACATGGCCACCTAACAGCTAGGGAGGCAAATGACAATTCAGAAATTATCGATCAGAGGAATGCACTGTCTGTCCAAAAAGACAGTCACTTGCGAAAGAATGACAAAAGTTTTGAAAATTTGATGCAAATATAAGTACAAGAGTGGACGGTTCAGAGAATGGCGAATTCTCATGGACTTCAGAACTATTCGTATCTCCCGCAAAATCACTCGAAGTCACGATGTACAATACATAATTTCACAATGTAGAAAATTCGTGACACTATGGTCAGTCTTTAGGTGTACAGCACACAAGATCAGCTGAGGCGAAGATAAACATTGGCTTTTAAAAACTTCAATGTCTTTTTTTTCCAACACTCTAAATTCCACTTAACCCGCCCAGTCCTGACAGTTTTTTTACCCAGCCTACACCCAGACCCCGACTGATTTTCAACTTTTTTTGTTTTCTCAAACCTCCGCTTTTGGTGAGAAACATCGAAAATTCATAGAGAAATCGCCCTTCTGAGGTTGAAAATGTTGATACAGGTGTCATTTAGCCTTACGTTCTTCTTCTTTTTCAGGGTACCTGGCTAAAGAAAACGAACTATGGAAGGGTTAACTAATTCAAAGCCACTTTAAATTACGTTTTTATTTATTTATATGGTACGAATCTATGTGTAGTACATGTCTGTTTTGGTTTTCACATAATAATATAGGTGATAAAAGCATTGTTCACTCACCCAAAACCCTAGTATATGGCACCTTCATTTATGATATTACCACCTCATCACTTCTGTTTCTTTCTACCTCTAGCTTCTTTGTTTCTTTGTCCTTCACCTCAGGAATCACTTTCACCTTGAATTTCATCATTGGAGAGACCATGGGACAACATACTTTTACTGGTCAGGTTACTGCTAACAGGCGAATTGCCCGGTGTGTGGGGGAGGGGGGGAGGTGGGGCCAGGCAGTATCCCCACTTGGCAGCAGGTACAGGTAGGTCTCCCACCTATGCCTACCAAAAATCGCCTGCGAATGTTGAAAAGTGTGCACACAATAGGCCTTCCAATTGAGTGACAAACGATGCATGTCGGTGGGTCTGTCCGTGGATGACCTGAACGCCCCAATCGCCAGACGTACACCAGCATGATGCACAGAATATAATATTCGGAGACAGGCATCAATCGCAGAGGAAGTGACCTCACACTCATATTCAAGGTGAGGAGGGATAAGAGATCTATGCAAGAAGAGGAGGGTCTGACGATCAGCACCAGAAGAATTATGACCCAAAATCTTCAGAAGACTCGAAGCCTTAATACAAGTTGCCTTCACAGAACGAATATAAGGAACCATGGTTAGTCGTGTGTCAAATAGAATATCCTGAAACCGAGTCTCTTCAACACAGGATATCCTCCGACCATAAAGATACAAGCCAGGGCCTGGATGAACCCCCTGAAGATGACGGAAATGCATGGCCACTGTGTTTTGTAAAGAAAAATGGACACCACAAGACACAGCCCACTCTATCAGAGACATTCTACATGCACTGAAGGAAATCAAGAGGTCATCTGCATTCAGTGAGCCTCGAATACCATAATGAAGTACACTGATCACACTGTTGATGGTCACAGTAAAGAGAGTAACGCTATGGATACTCCTCTGTGGTAGTTCACCATCAAGTGCACAGGTATTAGAAACCACTCCTCCCACCTGGACCCTTAAAAAATGGTTAGATAAAAACTGGTAATTAAAAATAGGGAGGCGCACACTAATACCAGACTAATGAAGGGAAAGTAAAATGCCAAGGCACCAGGCAGTGTAGTATGCCCTTACCCTAAAATAGAAGACTGTGACCTAGTGTTGGTTAATGGTGAAAGCCTCACACACAAAAGATTCCAAGGACAGTAGGGCATCAAAGGTCGAGCACATATTATAAAAAACAAACTGGACAGGTGATATGAAGGCACCTCTATCCAAAAACCACACAAAGCCTAACACTGACCATTGTCTCCAAAACCTTACTTATACAAGAAGTAAGAAAAATGAGTCAATAATTTATCAGCTGTAGATGGTCTTTACCTGGCTTCGGGATGGGGATAACTACAGCAACACCCCAACTAGCCGGAAACTCATCAGAATACCAGATCTTATATAATGACAGCAAAAATGAAAGGGACTCATTAGACAGGTGATGCAGAAAGGCATAAGGAAAATTATCACAGCCAGGAGAAGCATCATGGCACTGCGAATGACTTGCCTGGGCTTCAGAAATGGAAAACAGAACATTATAAGGCTCACCCCCAGAAGGTGTAAAATTGAGATCACGAGATTGTTGGCGCCGGCAGTGGCAGGCCGAAGGCTAATCTGTATTCTTCCTTGATATACTGGCAAAATGATCAACAAGCAACTCTGTAACAGCAAAAGGATCAGCCACAGTTCTGCCTGCTGCAGATGAAACAAAAGGGGAAAGAATAGTAAATTTTCCTGAAATTTTCTTTTCCTGGTTCCACACCTGTGTGAGGGAGGTCCTCGAATTGATGAAGGAAACAACCCTTCCAGGATGAACGCCTGGCCCCTATTAAACCCCCCCCCCCCCCTCATATGAGCTCGTGCCCTCCAATACGCCACCATATACTGAGGATTCCCACGATGACGACGAAGTCGAGAGAAGCTGACTCACTTGGACCTCACTGTGGAACTAAACTCAGAGTTTCACCAAGGAACTGCACATTTAGGAAATTGACCCTTTGTTCTTGGAATAGGAAACAGGGCTGCTGAGTGCAACACTTCAGTGTAATAAGACACAACATCGGTAAGACAGCGAAACATATGGACAGAAAGGGAAATGGAACTTAATTCCCTGAAAAGTGGCCAGTGAGCCATATCCAGAAGCCTTCGAGGAAGATTAGGCCGAGTTCCACCTGCACTAGCAGTTAATAGTACCAGGAAATGGTCACTGCCATACAGGTCTGACAACAAATCCCAGTTAAAATCTAAAGCCACATCAGCTGAGCATATGGACAAATCATTGTCAATAAAAGTCCCAGTCTGGCTATGGAAATACATCTTATTAGAATTTAAAATGCCCTGGTCCTCATCTTCCACTAAACAGGGCATCATAACACCACGGGGGTTGGCCTTACTGTTACCCCATAGTGGATGTTGACCATTCATATCTCCTAGTAACAGAAAAGGAGAATGAAAGTCATGAATAAGGTGTTCTAGATCCTACCTTTCAACAGAAACACCAGGAGGCTGATAAAGACTGCAACCTGTATACTGCCAACATAAAAACATCCAGACAGCAGCAGCCTGCAGGGGAGTGGAGATGTTCAGATGGGTACGAGTATATGGGATATCCTGGCAAAGAAAGATAGCAGCACCACAGTGACGACCTTGGCCTGGCACAGGATTAGAATAGAAGGCAGGTAGCCATAAGGACCGGGTGGAACAGCATAACCAACCATGGTCTCCTGGATGCAGATGCATATAGGGGAAAACTGTGCAACAAGATGACGTAGGTCCTCCCGCCTAGCACATAAACCCCGGCCATTCCACCGAAGCTGAGAACCCATAGTGTAAGGTGGATCAGGTTGAAGTGCGAGACTGTATAACTCCTGACAAGCAAGCGGATATTGACTGATGCTTAGGAAGGTCTTTGGGATGAGCCTGCCCAACACTAGAAACCTGCACCCTGTGTCCAACATCTGAAGGCAAATGTGAGGATGAGGAAGAGGAAAGTTTTACAACACTCCTCCCCTGAGTTGGCACAACCAGTTTGCTTGGAAGGTGGCTTGGAGGCCGCCCTTGGTGATATAGGATGGCCAGTGCCACCACCAGAAACCCACAAGTTGAAGTAGATGCACAGGATTACAACCCTGTGAGGATAATGTCCTTTGCCTAGCAACTGTGGTGGCTCGATCGGTAGAGAGGTGGGCTGCAGTCCCGTCGGACCCAGGTTCAAGTCAACGCTTGGGCAGGAAACAGTTTAACCCGCCGAATCCCATCGACGTACGTTGCACGTCGCTTCTTTTTTCCGGGGACAGACCCAACGACGTACACCGTACGTCGCGCAATTGCAAGGCCCATTGTGTGCACATTTTTCAACATTTGCGGGTGATTTTTGGTAGGCATATGTGGGAGACCTTCCTCTACATGCTGTCAAGTGGGGATACTGCCTGGCCCCTCCTAACCCCCCTTCCCCCTTCCCCCCAACCTGGGCAATTCATCTGTTAGCAGTAACATAGCCAGAAAAGGTATGTTGCCCCACGGTCGCTCTAGTGACGAAATTCACGGTGAAAGTGATTCCTGAGGTGGAGGACAAAGAAACAAAGAAGCTAGAGGTAAAAACAAACAGAAGTGATGAGGTGGTAATGTCGTAAAGGAAGGTGCCATAAACTGGGGTTTTGGGTAAGTGAACAATGGTCATAAACGCCTATGTTATTGTGTGAAAACCATTATAGACTTTTACTACACATAAATTCGTACCAAATAAATGAAATAAATACGTAATCTAAAGTGGCTTGAATTAGTCAGCCCTTCTATAGTTCGTTTTCTTAGCCAGGTACCCTGAAAAAGAAGGAAAATGTAAGGTTGAGTGACACCTGTATCAACATTTTTTTACCTCAGGATCGCGATTTCACTATGAATTTTCGATGTTTCTCACCAAAAGCGAAGGTTTCAGCCAAAAAACAAAAAGTCGAAAATCGGTCGGGATCTGGGGGTAGGCTGGGTAAAAAACCGGTCGGGACTCGGCGGGTTAAGGGTTTGAATTTCATTTAATAAGGCTTTACTGATCTGCCAGAAGACCCGCCGACATGTCATAAAAATACCTCCGCTAATACTAATGCACCAGTCCTGTATGAGACAGCCCTAGCATGTATTCAATATGGACGGTGGGTGTTAGCGCCGAAGTGGTGACATGTAGAGGTGTATGGTATGTGGGAGGACTGCTGGACCTTGATAGCAGGCTGAAGCCTATGCCCAGAGTCGGACAAAAAAAAAATACTGAAGCCCCAATGGTCTATCCAACACCATCCCCAAGTAGGAACCGGGACACAGGTGGACTATCAGTGTCAGCTTCCACCTGGCTAGACCCCTCAGCCTCCAGAGCAGAGGGGATAGGAGAGAGATTGACACAAGAGTCAATAACAGAGACCTTAGGTGTCTGGTCTTCAGGCTCAGAGGATTTTGAAGAACCATGGTGATGTTTGCCTAGTACAGATGGAGCCAGGGCAATACTGGACAAGGTGGGAGAAGGAGTGACATCAGCCTTGATATCCACTACCACCATGGAAGTGTACAAAACGTCAGACACCGAAGTGGGGGCAGAAACAGTCGGAGTATATGGTGGGCAGTCATCAGTCTCACAAACAGTACTAACTCTGGGGACAGCATCCTGCAAATCACGAGTTGAAGGAGTGGGCACTGGAATAGGTCGAGGCTGCCTCTGAGACATAGGGCAGTGCACTGGCCTTCCAGAAAGGACAGAAGCATAAGTAACCTCGGGTTGAAATAAGAGAGTCTGGGCCACCCTCTTTGCTTCTTGAAACAAAATGCTGTCATGTGTGTGAATGGTCAAAATCTCCTTAACCAGGTAGTATCTAGGATATTTTCTAGAAGACATGGCATGATGACCACCACAGTGATAGCATTTAAGGGGTCCAGGACATTCACTGGTATGACTTGGTTTGCCACAGAAAACACAGACACCAGGAAGTCCAGCCTGTGTATGGCGGCAAAATCGGTTAACATGTCCATATCCCTGACGGTGGAAGCAGCGCTTTTGGGTTGCCACATATGGCTTCATAGAACTGGATAGCCTTGCCAGTTTTACAGATTTTCGAAAATGTGTGTTTTTTTTTGGGGGGGGAGGCTCAAACCTCTGGTTTTTATGAGGAACATTGGAAAATACAAAAAAAAAGTGCTCATTTGAGCTTATAAGTGCGCTATACAGGTGACCCTCCGAACACCTGGTATTGTCTTCTGCGGAGCCGTGCTTCTGCTGTCACGTTTTGTGTGGTAGAGATAACTATTGCAAACCACTCATAAAAGGTATATATTTGTTCATTTGGTACGAATTTACATTAGTACAAGAATATCTTGGTTTCACACAATAATATAGGCGATGTAAGCATTGTTTCACTCGCCGAACACATCAACATACCGCACCTTCCTTGACAATGGTACCTCCTCATTACTGCTGCTTGTTTCTTCCTCTGGCTCCATGTAATCTTTGTCTTCCACATCATCATCCATTAGAGAATCACTCTCGCCTGTGAAGGCATCAAGGGTGGCTTGAATTTTGTCATCGGAGAGACCGTAGCGCGACATGTCTTTACTGGCCAAGTCACTGCAAACAGGTGAGTGACTGAGACAATGGCACGTGGGGGTCATGCGAGATCAGGCAGTGTCGCTGCCAGGCGGCTGGTAGAGGAAGGTCTCCTACATATCCTTACCCCAAAACACCCGCAAAACTTGAAAAATGTGCAAATGACGGACCTCGCAATTGCAGAACGTGCTGGTACATTGATGGGTCTCAGCGTGAAAAAAAATTCTGATGTACCCATACACTGATGGGATGCAGTGGGTTAAAATTGCCATGGGGAACACATGAAACGGCTGCATCAGAGACACAGGTCACAGCTAGTAAACGGGAGCTCTCTTCAGGGGAGGAAACCACAACCAGGATACTTCCATCCCCTTTGGAAGAGACTTCTGGTTCTCTTCCACATGGCGACACGATAGCACGGTGCATATAAAAAATGTTGATACCTAGTGCAGACCCAAGAGCAAATTTTGACTAGACATTTGGCATAAGATGTTGACAGTGTTTCGTCTGGGGCCAACCGCAGAATCACACCAACCCTACAGGAATGCCTCCCAGACACAGTTGAACACTGGGACAGAAAAGGGTATTCACCATGGGCCTGGTAAGGCTCCAGAATGGCAATAAAAGAATGGGCAGGGACAGCTCCAGAGTCATCAACCGAATTTTTGTTAATATTTGCCTTAATAAAAATCAAATAAAACATACCCCAATCCCTCCACCCACCATGGAGCTCAAAACAGGATATCATATGCCAGGGACAATATCACTGGCGACCCCAGAGGTAGGGAGGAGTATATGCAGGCAACAACCAGGAGACCAGGGCAAGGGTGACTCCAGGACGATAGGAGCCACCTGGCCCCCCAGTGCATGACCAGCCGATTGACCCAGATAGGACGAGCCAGATCGTCCATCTAGCCGGAATAAGGGACCAAAGAGGTGTGTTGCTAGCTGCAGGGCGCAGTATGCAGCATCACTCAATCTCCAGGTTGAGTGATGCCATGCATGGCAAACATTTGGGAAGACAAAAACCCCACCCAAGATGGAAAATGGGCAGGGACAAGCAAGATCACCAGCAAGCCTCCTCTAGGGGTGTTTGGTCCACGATGCTAACAAATGCTGAACCATACAAAGGTTGATATGCCTCCAGAGTAGGTGGCACTGCCAGCCACACTTCAAGCCCCGCCACCACGTCAAGGTGACCCCCCTCAGCAGGGGCGGTTAGGGGAAGGTCTTGTAGATATACGAGGTACCATATTTGATGGCGCCGACAATAGGACCCCCTATAGATATAAAGGGCTCCACCAAATATACTGAATAAGGTGGCACAAAACTTGCATCTCACCAGAAACTATGTGGCAGGAAGGTGAGATTATATGCTGCAATCCCCCCAACCAAACATGAATTCTGTTGCATGAGAATTGTCAGGCGTTCCTGTTGGATCATCGTCCACTAAAGGTTCAATCACACCGCCTCCTGTGCTTACAGGCACTGTGCCACAGAAAATGAGTAGGCACTGTCTTGGCAAATTAGAGACCAGGATATTAAACAATCTAAAGTCCATGAAGATCTATACGTACAATGTAAGAAGCCTTGGAGAAGAATAAAAATTTGAAAACTTAATGACTGAATTAGAAAACATAAGTTGGGATATTGTAGGTTTGACTGAGGACCACAGAAAAGAATACAAAGCAATTCAGCTGGAAGATAGAAGCCACCTAATTTACTAATGAAGAAGGCAAAATGAAAGTTATTGGTGTAGGATTTCTAATTAACAGAAATCTTGCAGACCACATTGTTAAATTCGGTATTGTATCTGAAAGAGCAGCATGTACTGTAAATAAACTATGCAAAAAAATACACCCTGAAAGTAATACAGGTATATGCACCGACTTCTCAAAGCTCAGATGAAGAAATAGAAACATTCTAAAATGACATCTCTCAGATTATGGAAGAAGAAAAGATCACATCTACTATACTCATAGGAAACTTCATTGCAAAAGTTGGGAAATCAAATATTGGAGAAGAATATAGATAACAAAAGAATAATGAACACTTTTTTTTTTTTTTGCAAAAGAACAGGGAGAACATGGACCTGGAGAAGTCCAAATGGAGAAACAGAGAATGAAATCGACTTCATTATAGCAGATAAGAATAACACGATCATAAATTTCATGGTTATCAACAAAGTAAACAACCATATTCAATTTCAGAAGTGAAAGAAAGAAGATGAATAAAAATAAGATATGCCAAATACAGCAGCCTCTCAGTTAGAAATAACGAACATATTTCAGGCTCTAAGTAAGGCCGAGTGTGACACTGATGAATTGAATGATAGACTAACAAAAGTCCTAAGAGAATCAGTGGAGGTAGTGGGGAAAGCTAATACTACCAAAACCAAAAAGTATTTGGAGAAGACACTTGAGCTATGAAAAAGAAGAAAGAAAATGAAAGTAAAGACAAAGAAGGATGAAACGGAACGTGCAGAATTAAATAAGCTAATCAGAAAGAGACAGAGAGAAGAAAAAAGAAAGAGAAACATCGATCAAAACAAAAATAAAATAAATAAAGGAAAGAAAAAAATCTGAAACAAGACCGAGGTAAAATGACACTGGGAATGCCACCAATTATATCAGTGAGAGATAAAGATGGTGAAGCTATTAAATGCAGAGATAAGATGGTGAAGAGAGCTGAAGAGTTTTACAAAGAACTGTATGCATCAAAAACAATAGCACCAATAGGTAACTTTTCAGTTGACACAATGAAATACCTGAAAAAACACCAGACGAAGTACACATTTCTCTTATAAATATTGTTATGTCCCAGTCCCACACTGCCACAGACTCCAACACCAGTAGTTCAGTATAGGGACGTTGCCCAGTGAGTTATTCTTCCTAAGGTCAGCCTTTAGGTGTACAGTACACAAGATCAGCTGATGCGAAATAAACACTGGCTTCTTAAAACTCAGTCTTTATTTTCCAAATAATTTCACTTAATGCTTTCCAACTTCACTTCACTGTTCTCACAAGCACTGGAGCTGTACAAACTTTATTAATTGCTATTACACTTAATGCTTGACAACACTTCACTGTTATTACACTTAATGTTTGACAACACTTCACTGTTTTCACATGTACCAAAAATATACAAACTTCTACAACACTTCTGTGTTTGCCAAGAACACTTCACTCCTTTCACAAGTACTGAATCTTCACTGACACTGCACCGACACCCAACGAAACTTCACTCAAACTGACTGAGGTCCAACTAAACCTGTTCTAGTATCATATCAATCTGTATATAAGCTTGCATTGTTTGAGCATGATCTACTTCTCCACATTTCTGGAACGTGCTTGTCCTAACCTGCCCCTAGCAACACAGTTACCATTTAGGAGACTTCAAACATGCCAGAGTCTTCCTACATTACATAACGCTCTACATCAGGGGTACTCAATTACTATGTATAAAGGTCCAGACACACAGTTTCCTAAGTGGCAAGGATCTGGATGAAAGTCATAATTCAAAATGTGGCAATAGGAAACATATAAGAGCACTTATTTCAACTTATTCAAGCAACATGGATTTTTTTGCCTCAAAATGGTGATGAAAATAAACTACAAAAATCAATTCTCACAAAAAAAATCACTGTATGTACATTTATGCTAGAAGTAACCATCTATTCTGCTAGCTGAATAGGGCTATAGAAAAAGCAACGGAAAAAAATCTAACAGTAAAACACGGCAGGTCTTGGTAGGCATATTTGGAGGGTAAAAATTCAACTGTTCTCCTAGAAAGATGGAGGGTGACTGAAAAAGAAATTCCATAGTTTTCTGTAACATTCCATATTTCTCTGTAACACACACAATATTTTACCTAAGAGTAGGGTATGTAAGTATAGCACAGTTTGGATTAGGTGTTCACTGGCGATTCTGAAGCGAGAAAAACAGAGTAAATTTAAAAACTACTATTAAATGCTGATCCACATTAAAGACAAATTAATTATTTATTTATCTGTTTATTTATGTTTTTCCCCTATTTTGGAGACAGGAGGGTGCTGGGGTCCACACAAAAGCTCACCACGGTCCGGATTTGGACCGCGGTTCGCAAATTTTAGGGGAGGCGGTAGCTCGATCGGTAGAGAGTTGGCTTGCAGTCCCGTGGGACCCAGGTTCGAATCCTCGCTGGTGCAGGGAACAGTTTAAGGATTTGAATTTCATTAAATCAGGCTTTACTGATCTACCAGAAGACCCGCCGACATGTCGTAAAAATAACCCCGCTAATACCAATACACCAGTCCTGTATGAGACAGCTCTAGCATGTATTCAATATGGATGATGGGTGTTAAGCGCCGAAGTGGTGACATGTAGAGGTGTATGGTATGTAGGAGGACGACTGGGCCTTGATAGCAGGCTGTAAAGCCTATGCCCAGAGTCAGACACATAAAAAAAAAAAAATTGAGAACCACTGCTCTAAACCATTTACAATGCAAACTTAAATAACATAATTTAACGAACAACACACGTAAATAAAACATTATAAAGTAGAACATAAAAATTAATGCATAACGAACGAAATATCTACGGTACGCTCACAAACAGTAGGTAAACTGGCAACTCTGACTCCTACAAGAACCAGCCTTCCTTAAACATCACAAAACATTGAGATGCTTCTCGAGCACCTAACTGGCAAATCCCGCTTCGTAACACTACCCCTTCCCTAGTTCTTTGTCGTCCCAACAAAAGTATATAATGCATACAAACATAATCCTTAATCCTAACTAAACATCTAACTATACACAAAATAATCCTTCAGCTTATCAGGTCTTCTTCTGTGCCGTTTCTGACGACGTCCTTGCTCCTCCATACTGTCCACTCCTCCGGGAAGGTCTTGGTCCTCTTCCTGATGCAATTCGTCTCTTGGAAAATGTCACTATCCTCTCGCACTTCAGCTCCATGGTTCCCTTCAACATCCTCGGCTGCGGGAGAGCACGATTCCTCGGAGATGTCCTAGCTGTCCGGGCCCATGGTTCATGTGTACCATATTTGGGCAAGACNTTCGTAACACTACCCCTTCCCTAGTTCTTTGTCGTCCCAACAAAAGTATATAATGCATACAAACATAATCCTTAATCCTAACTAAACATCTAACTATACACAAAATAATCCTTCAGCTTATCAGGTCTTCTTCTGTGCCGTTTCTGACGACGTCCTTGCTCCTCCATACTGTCCACTCCTCCGGGAAGGTCTTGGTCCTCTTCCTGATGCAATTCGTCTCTTGGAAAATGTCACTATCCTCTCGCACTTCAGCTCCATGGTTCCCTTCAACATCCTCGGCTGCGGGAGAGCACGATTCCTCGGAGATGTCCTAGCTGTCCGGGCCCATGGTTCATGTGTACCATATTTGGGCAAGACTTCCTGCCTCCCCGAATCCGATACGTCATGTATGACAGGCGGTCCAACACAGTGTAATGCCTGTCCCATGGGCTATGCTGCTTCAGTGACTGTCCCTTCTTTCGCTGTGGATTGTATAGCCAAACTTGGTCACCATCCTCGAAGCTCACCTCACTTGCCTTGGCATCGTATTTGCACATCATCACCCCTCTTGAAAACTTGAGGCCTCCTCTCACTTGATGATGTACCTAAGCCAGCCTTTCCTGAAGGTGTTTCGCATAGCCGGTGGTGTCTGTAGGCAGTTCTTCACCAGGTGGTCTTCCCATTAACAAGTCAACGGGTAAGCGTAACTCGTGGGCCAACATCAGTTTTGCAGGGGTGTAGCCGGTAGACTCATGGGATGCAGACCAATATACCATCAGCAATGCAGGTAATTTCTGGTCCCATTCTGATTGTCTCTCTACGCAGTACTTGGCCAGTTCTTGTCGCAGAGTCCAGTTGAATTTCTGCACCATCCCAGGTGACTGTGGCCTTAGTGGGGTCATCCTGGTCTTATTGATCGCCAATACCTTGCAGCACTCATGGAACACAGCATAGTCGAAGTTTCTACCCTTGTCTGAATGTACCTCTTATGGCATCCCAAAACGACAAAAGAACTGGTCAACCAAGACCTGAGCAACAGTCACGGCCTCTTGATCGGGGATACCATAGGCCTCTGGCCACTTTGTGAAGTAATCCATCGCAACACATATATATACCGGTTTCCTCTTTCTATGAGTGTCAAAGGTCCAACAATATTCCACCATAACTCTTTTCATCGGTGCACCCACTTGGTACAGCTGAAGAGGGGAGCATCCACGTTTCTTGGGTCCCTTCTTGGCACAGCACACATAACATGCCCGACATCACTCTTCAAAATCCTGACACATGACAATCCAGTAGAACCTCTGTCGTAGCCGGCTTAGAGTTTTCTTCACTCCCAGGTGCACACTAGTGATCTGGTTAAGGGAATCATCCAAGATCTCTGACCTCATCTTCAGATCCACTAGTTGCCAATAGTTTCTGAGGCCATCGGGTGTCTCCCACTGACGCTCCAGTACTCCGTTATTCAAACAAAGAAGTTCCCACTGACTCCAGTAGCTCTTGGTTGCACGGCTCAACCTGGAAACTTCTTCTCAAGATGGTTGCACTGTACTCCACTGCAGCCACTCTAGAACTGGCTGTAAATCTGCATCCCCCATCTGCATCCTCTTCAGGTCTGCTTCATCTGACATTGGCCCTGTCACTGCAGTATGGCTGCATTTCTTACTATGACCTTCCTTTTAACTACACTGTCGGCATTTGGATCACAAGGCCAATGACTCAGGCTGTCAGCATTGCCATGTACCTGCCCAGGACAATGCTGCACCTCATAATTGTGCTGGTCTAGCTTCCCGAGCCAGGGTGCCAGTAGTGTTCTCAGCCACTTGAGAGAAGCATGGTCCGTCCTGATGATGATGTTTGAACCATACAGGAAGGGATGAAAGAAACCAAGGCTCTTCATCACTGCCAAAAGCTCCTTACGGGTCACACAGTAGTTCTGCTGTGGTGGGCTGATCTTCTTGCTATAAAATGGAACCACATACTCTTTATCATTCTTCTGTGACAGGACTCCACCAATACCATAGTCACTAGCGTCACAGTCAAAGATAAATGGCTGACTCTGATCAGGGTACGGCAATAGTGGAGAGTTTGCCAAGACATGCTTGAGTTCATCGAAGGTTTTCCGAGTCTCTGCTGTCCACGCAAACTTCTGTCTCTTCCCCAACAGCTTGTGCAGAGGTGCAGCTATCCTCGCAAAATCCTTGACAAAATGCCGATAGTAGGTACACAAGCCAAGGAAACTCCGTAGCTCCTGCACACAAGTTGGAATTGGCCAGTTTTCCACAGCTGTCCTCTCCTCTGTGTCAGTACGGACGCCTCTTTCGCCTACAATGTGTCCCAGGGACTTCACTTTCTTCTGAAACAAGTAGCACTTCTGGGGGTACAGCTTGAGGTGCGCTGTGTGGAACCTGTTCAACACCTCTGACAGCCTCTCCAATTCCTGGTCGAAAGTCCGTGCAAACACAATTACATCGTCCAGATAGAAGAGGGCAGTCTGCCACTGAAGGCCTTCCAGTACTGTACACGATCCATTAGACGCTCAAAAGTAGCTGGGGCATTGCACAGGCCAAAAGGCATCACATTAAACAGCCATAAACTCCGCCCATATGAAAAAGCCGTCCTCTCTTTGTCCTTCTCTGCAACCTTGACCTGATGATATCCTGCCTTTATGTCTAGGGTGGAGAACCACTTGGCACCTGACAGAGCATCCAGGGTGTCATCAATTCTTGGCAAGGGGAATGCGTCCTTCACTGTCACATCATTAAAGGCTCGATAATCTACACATCACCTCACTGAGCCATCCTTCTTCCTTACCAGAAAAACTGCTGATGCCCAAGGACTGCTGGACTTTTCTATTGCCCCTTGACTTTGGAGAGTCTCCATCACCTTCTCCATTTCTTGCCATTGGGCTGGCGCCACCCTCTACGCTGGTTGTTTGATCGGGCGATGATCCCCAGTGTCTATACAATGCTCCCCTAGGTCAGTGCACCCCAGGTCTAGGTTTCCGGTGGAGAAGACATCAGCAAACTTCGTCAGCAGCTGCTTCAACTTTAATACTTGTGAGCCATCCAGGCATTGGCTACTCTTTGAAAATTGGTCTTGTAGGTGGTCTGGCACGTACCCATCTTCCTTGACTACGATCCTTTTACAGGCCTTCCTCTGATGCCACTCAGGGTCCACCTCCTGACACCGTCTCACAATTTCTCCCTCATTAATCTTCTGTGGCTCACGGAAGAAACTGGCCACCACAACCGACACTTCATCTGCACCTGTTTTCACCAGTGTTCTCCCCACCATCACTCCGGCCTTCGTCTTGCACCGTACATCAGGCTCCACTACCCCTATACAGCTGTCAAAAGACCCACTCACCTTACACTAGAGCAACAGTTCTGATTTTGGGGGTATCACTGTAGTGCGGAGTGTCCTCACCTCACCACCAGAACTGGTACTTTTCACTGCCATGACGGGAACTGACCTTCCTCGAACCTTCAGCTTCATGGAGCAGAAGTCCAGCTCACACCCCATGGACATCAGATAGTCCAGACCCAGAAGGCAAGGATTCTCCATGCTGGCCATGTAAACTGGAAGAGTAGCCTCTTGCCCTGCCACTTCAATATGGACATCCAGACCGAATCGATCACTAGGGAACACTTCTATCCGTCTCTCCATCCGTCTACTCGCACACTGCCGATTGCCTTTCTCTTGCATTTTCTCGGTGGTGGGGCTACTTTGGAAAAGCTGGCTGGTGGTTGCTCCTTCACACCACTCTCCATTGGTTTTCCACTTCTTCCTGGTCTTCTGCAACCTTCTTATCATCTTTTTCTTCTTCGGACGCTCAGAACTGAAGTGTCCCACCTCACTACATGTCCAACGCGCTTTTGTTACAACTGAAGATTTCCTTGTGCTACTCTGTTCTTGCTCCTTCTTCCATTTGTGACAATCCTCCTTCTCGTGTCCCGGCTTCCCACAGAACCAGCAACCTCCACTGGTCTTCTCCTTTTCCCTCTTCCACTTGTAGCAGTCCTCTTTTCTGTGTCCTGGCTTTCCACAGTACCAGCAACTTCCCTCAATTTTTTCCATTTCACATACTTGCCCCTTCCTTGCCTTGAATCCTGCACTATGACCTCTCTGAAAAGTGGATGTACTTGACCTGAAATAGGACTCAAACTCTAGAGCCCTGGCAACTGCTTCTTTCATGCTTCTGGGTTGTGCCTGCTTCACCTGGACTTTCAACTCTGCACTGTCAAGAGCATCGATGAACTGGTCCCTCAGAAGAATAGCCAACAGGTTAGGTGCAGCTCCATGGTATTCCTTATATGCCATACTCTCCAGGTCTTGAGCAAGCTGCTGTAGGGATTCTCCTCGAGCCCATACACAGCTCAGTAATCATGCTTTGTAAACCACAGTCTGGTACAGGGTTCCATATCTGCGCTCCAGCACTTCTACAAGGGACTGATAACTGTTCCTCTCCATTACTGACATCTTCCCCAGAATTTCCATTGTGGCACCCTTAAGGCTAGTAGCAAGCTTCACTGCCCTCTGCCTATCATCCCAACCATTCTGATCCGCAAGTAACTCAAACTGTGCATAGTACGCTTCCCAAGATACTCTACCATCAAATTCCTAAGGTTTCTTTTTAATTGAACCCCCATTATAGCCATTCACTTCACTAGTTTGTGGCCTAAAAACTAGAGCATCATTATTAAGGCCAGGACTTAAATCTCCTACATTCTGATAATTCAACTTCTGTAATGCTACCTTTAGATGCTTGGGATCCGTCAAGATTCACCATACACTGTCTATTCCTTTCATATGCTGCCTGTACACTAACTTGAGGCTCAGCAGTGCAGCATTTCTCTACAGCCTCCATTTTCTCGCTGATTAGCTTCACATGGTCGATTACATACTTGAACTGACTATCAACTTCTGTCTGCACTCCATCACTATTTCCTCACTAATTGTCTTCAACTGGTCATCTACATGCTGTTTACACTCCATCACATTATTGTTTACCTCATACATTTGCTGCTCTAGCTTGGCATCTACTTCCTCCTTAAGCTGTTCCTGTTCTTCCTTCATTTCTCCCATGAATGCATCTAGCTGTCCTTGCACCCTCAGTTGTAATTCCCTCTGTTGCTCCTGTAATGACTCTCGAAGTTGTTCATATCGTTCTTTTTGTGTTCTTCATGTTGTGCCTCCAGTAGTTCACTCTGTGCTTGCAATTGTTCTTTGATTTTTTTTTCTGAGCCTGTACGTGTTCCTTCATTTCCTTCCAGAACTCATTCTTTTCTTCTTTCTGTTCTTCACGTTGTGCCTGTAATTTTTCTTTGAGTTCTTTAGTTTGTGTCTGTATTTGTTCTTTGATTTCATTCCTGAACTCTTTCTGTTCTTTTCTTTGTTCTTCACATTGTGCCTGGAGTAGTTTGATGATTGCTGCCAATGACACCTCGTCCTCCTGCCCAGCTTGGGTGCTTGTCTGCACACCTTCTGCCTCCATGTCTAAGGTTAAAGTCATTGAAGCACTGAATAATCCCACTCCTGACATCAGTGTTACATCCCAGTCCCACACTGCCACAGGCTCGAACAGCAGTAGTTCAGTAAAGGAAGGACGTTGCCCAGTGAGTTGTTCTTCCTAAGGTCAGCCTTTAGATATATAGTACACAAGATCAGCTGAGGCAATAATAAACACTGGCTTCGTAGAGTTAACTGTCTGTATTTTCCAAATAATTCCAATTAAAAATGCTTTCCAACTTCACTTTACTGTTCTCACAAGCACTGAAGCAGTACAAACTTTACTAACTGCTATAACAATTAATGCTTGACAGCATTTCACTGTTATAACACTTAACCCGCCGAGTCCCACCGACGTACGATGCACGTCGCTACTTTTTTTCCGAGGACAGACCCAACAACGTGCATTGTATGTCACGCAGATGCAAGGCCTATTGTGTACATATTTTTCAACATTCGCGGGTGATTTTTGGTAGGCATATGTGGGAGACCTTTCTCTACCTGCTGTCAAGGGGGGATACTGCCTGGACCCACCTAACCCTCCCTTACCCCCCACCCTCGCCCCCCACACTGGGTAATTCACGTGTTAGCAGTAACCTAGCCAGTAAAGGTATGTTGCCCCACTGCCTCTCCAATGACGAAATTCACGGTGAAAGTCATTCCTGAGGTGGAGGACGAAGAAACAAAGAAGCTAGAGGTAGAAACAAACAGAAATGATGAGGTGGTAATGTCGTAAAGGAAGGTGCCATATACTGGGGTTTTGGGTGACTGAACATTGCTTATAAACGCCAATATTATTGTGTGAAAACGAATATAGACTTCCACTACACATAAATTCGTATCAAATAAATGAAATAAATACGTAATTTAAAGTGGCTTGAATTAGTTAACCCTTCCATAGTTCATTTTCTTTAGCCAGGTACCCTGAAAAAGAAAGAAAACGTAAGGTTGAGTGACATCTGTTTCAACATTTTCTTACCTCAGGATCGCGATTTCTCTATGAATTTTCTATATTTCTCACCAAAAGCGAAGGTTTCAGCCTAAAAACAAAAAGTCGAAAATCGGTTGGGATCTGGGGGTAGGCTGGGTAAAAAACCTGTCGGGACTGGACGGGTTAATGCTTGACAACACTTCACTGTTTTCACAAGTACCTAAAATATACAAACTTCTACAACACTTTTGTGTTTGCCAACAACACTTCACTGCTTTCACAAGTACCGAAAATATACAAACTTCACTGACACTGCACCAACACCCAACTAAACTTCACTCAAACTGACTGAGGCCCAACTATACCTGTTCTAGTCTCAACCCAGCCTTATATAAGCTTGCATTGTTTGGGAATGATCTACTTCTCCACTGTTCTTGAACTTGCTGGTCCTAACCTGCCCCTGGCAACACAGTTACCAATTAGGAGACATCAAACATGCCAGAGTCTTCTTACATTATATAACACTCTAAAACATATACCATACGATCTTAAATTACATAATTTAACGAACAATCCCGTAAATTAAACATTTTAGAGAAAAAGAGCATAACAATTAATGCATAACTAACGAAATAACTACGCTCACAAACAGCAGGTAAACTGGCAACTCTGACTCGTACCAGAACCAGCCTACCATAAACATTGAAAAACATCAAGATGCTTCTCGAGCACCTAACTGGCAAATCCCACTTCGTAGCAATATGGAAAGAGGGAATGCCCCAGGAGAAGATGGAATAGTAGCAGATTTACTGTGGATGCAGTAGTAGAATTACAAAACAGGCTTGCCTACTTACTTACTCAGTGTATAAAAAACAAAAAACAAAGTCCCAAAACATGGTGTAATAGAACGGTTATTTTGCTTTACAAAAAGGGCGATTGAGAAGATCCTAGCAACTATCAACCCATTGCCTTATTATCAGTCATTTACAAACTCTTCACTAAAGTCCTAATGAACACAGTAACAACATATTTGGAAGAAAACCATCCTCACGAACAGCCATGATTCAGAAGAGGGTATTCAACAACTGATCATCTACACATAATGAATTAGCTAATTGAGAAAACAACAGGATACAATAAACCACAGTGCTTAGGTTATGTTGATTACGAAAAGGCTTTTGACTCAGTCATGCACATAGTGTTACATGGCAGTCCCCACACTGCCACAGGCTCCAAAAGCAGTAGTTCAGTATAGGAAGGACGTTGCCCAGTGAGTCATTTTTCCTATGGTCAGCCTTTAGGTGTACAGTACACAAGATCAGCTGAGGCAAAAATAAACAATGGCATCTTCAAGTTCACTGTCTTTATTTTCCAAATAACTCCACTTAATGCTTGCTAACTTCATTTCACTGTTCTTACACTCACTGAAGCTATATGAACTTTACTAACTGCTATTACACTTAATACTCGACAACACTTCACACTTAATGCTTGACAATTCTTCAGTGTTATTACACTTCACTGTTTCCACAAGTACCGAAACTATACAAACTTCTACAACACTTCTCTATTTGCCAACAACACTTCACTGTTTTCACAAGTACCGAAAATATACAAACTTCACTGACAGTGCGCCGACACCCAACTAAACATCACTCAAACTGACTGACGCCCAACTAAAACTTTAAACTGCTAGTGTCTCATCCCTCCTTATATAACCTTGCTTTATTCGAGAATGATCTACTTCCCACGACAGTTGCCAGCTCGGAGATGTCAAACATGCCAGAGTCTTCTTACATTACATAACACTGTAAATCATTTACCAAACATAAATTAAATTATATAACTTAATGAACAATCACTTAAATAAAACATTATAGAGAAAAAGAGCATAAAAAATGCATTACTTACGAAATAACTCCACTCAAACAGTAGGCAAACTGGCAACTCTGATTCGTACCGATACCGGAACTGGCCTACCGTACAGAAAACACTGAGTAACTTCTCGAACACCTGACTGGCAAATCTTCCTCCGTAACACTACCCCCTCCCTAGATCTTTGTCGTCCCGACAAAACTTCACAGTATATTCAAACATGAACATTAATCCTAATGAAACATCTTACTATACACAAAATAATCCTTCAACTTATCAGGTCTTCTTCTGTGCCACTTCTGACGACGTCCTTGCTCCTCCACGCAATCCAGTCCTCCTGGAAGGTCTTGATCCGTTTCTGACGACGTCCTTGCTCCTCCATGAAGTCCACTCTTTCTGGAATGTCTTGGTTCTCTTCCTGATTCACTTCCCTCGGGAAACTGTCGCCATCCTCTTGCACTTCAGCTCCTTGGTCCTCCTGTTCTCTCTTCCACTTGTTGCAATCCACCTTCCAATGTCTCGGCTCCTCACAATACCATCAACTTCCTCTGATCTTTTCCTGTTTCCTCTTCCACTTGTTGCAGTCTTCTTTTCTGTGTCCTGGCTTTCCACATTACCAGCAACTTCCCTCAAAATTTTCCATTTCACATACTTGCCCCTTCCTTGCCTTGAATCCTGCACTACGACCTGTGTGAAAAGTGGATGTGTTTGACCTGACATAGGACTCAAACTCTAGAGCTCTGGCAAGTGCTTCTTGATGCTTCTGGGTTGTGCCTGCTTCACCTGCACTTTCAGCTCTGCACTGTCAAGAGCATCGATGAACTGGTCCCTCAGTAGAACACCCAACAGGTTAGGTGCTGCTCCAGGGTATGCCTTATTTGCCATACTCTCCAGGTCATGAGCAAGGTGCTGTAGAGATTCTCCTCGAGCCCGTACATGGCTCCGGAATCTTGTGCTCTGTAAACCTCAGTTTGGTACGAACTTTACTAACTGCTATTACACTTAATACTTGACAACACCTCACAATTAATACTTGACAACACTTCACTGTTTTTACAAGTACCAAAACTATACAAACTTCTACAACACTTCTCTATTTGCCAGCAACACTTCACTGCTTTCACAAGTACCGAAAATATACAAACTTCACTGGCAGAGTGCACCGACACCCACCGAAACTTCACTCAAACTACCTGATGCCCAACTAAAACTTAACACTGCTAGTGTCTCATCCCACGAGAACAACAGTTGCCGACCTCGGAGATATCAAACATCCCAGAGTCTTCTTACATTACATAACACTCTAAATCATTTACCAAACTTAAATTAAATTATATAATTTAACCCGCCGAGTCCCGACCGGTTTTTTACCCAGCCTACTCCCAGATCCCGACCGATTTTCGACTTTTTGTTTTTTGGCTGAAACCTTCGCTTTTGGTGAGAAACATCAAAAATTCATAGTGAAATCGCGATCCTGAGGTAAAAAAATATTGATACAGGTGTCACTCAATGTTAGGTTTTCCTTCTTTTTCAGGATACCTGGCTAAGAAAACGAACTATGAAAGGGTTGACTAATTCAAGCCACTTTAAATTACGTATTAATTTCATTTATTTGGTGCGAATTTATGTGTAGTAAAAGTCTATAATGATTTTCACACAATAATATAGGCGTTTATAAGAATTGTTCACTTACCCAAATCCCCAGTATAAGGCACCTTCCTTTACGACATTACCACCTCATCATTTCTGTTTGTTTCTACTTCTAACTTCTTTGTTTCTTTGTCCTCCACCCCAGGAATCACTTTCACCGTGAATTTCGTCATTAGAGAGACAGTGGGGCAACATACCTTTACTGGGTATGTTACTGCTAACAGGTGAATTGCCCAGTGTGGGGGGGAGAAGGAGGAAGGGAGGGTTAGGTGGGTCCACGCAGTATCCCCGCTTGACAGCAGGTAGAGGAAGGTCTTCCACATATGCCTACCAAAAATCACCAGCGAATGTTGAAAAATGTGCACACAATGGGCTTTGCAGTTGTGTGACGTACGATGTCCGTCGTTGGGTATGTCTGCGGAAAAAAGTAGCGACGTGCATCGTACGTCAATGTGACTCGGCGGGTTAACGAACAATCACGTAAATAAAGCATTATAGAGAAAAGAGCATAAAAACTAATGCATAACTGACGAAATAACTACGCTCAAACAGCAGGGAAACAAGCAACTCTGGCTCGTTCCGATACCGGAACTAGCCTACCATATAGAAAACACCGAGAAACTTCCTGAACACCTAACTGGCAAGTAACCATTCGTAACAATAGCAATTATAAATTCACTCTGAGAAAAAGGTGTAAATGAGAACACTGTAAATTTCCTCGAGAACATATATAAAGAGGGACAAGCCACAGTTAAATTGCATCAAGATTCGGAAAAAAATTAAGATTGAGAAAGGCATGATTAAGAGATATGCAGTTTCACCAAAATTATTTACAGCATGCCTAGAATGCACTTTCAGAAAATTTGACTGACAAAACAAAGAAGTAAACATGGATAGAGAAAAGTTAAACCGTTTAAGATTTGCAGATGATATTGTTCTAACATCAGAAACAGAAGAAACATTGCATTAAATGTTAAATGACTTGATCAGAGAAATTCTCAATGTAGGGCGAAAGATCAACGAAGTAAAACTGTTTAATCCACATACTCTAAAGAGCGTCATCAGAATAAGCGAAGAAATTCTTGAAAAAGTCGAGGAGTACAATTACATGAGGCAAATACTAAAATTAACGAATGACCATGATGGCGAAATAAGGAGACGGATTACAAAGGGATAGAAAATTTTAGATAGACACAGAGACGTCATGAAAAGTAGCTTGCCAGTATGTATGGAATGAAAAGTGTATACAGTAACGAATATACAATTCCAGCTTTGACATAGGGCTGTGAGACCTTGAAACTGAGAAAATCGATAGAAAATCAACTAATTCGTTCTCAGAGGGCAATGGAAAGATCAATGTTGGGACGAAACAGGAAAAGATACCAACTTGGGTGATAGAGCAGACTAAAGTCAAAGACACTGTGGAAGTTAGAACAGAAATGGAGGTAAGCAGTTCATGTAGAAAGAATAAGGGATAATTGATGTAGCAAGAGATATCAATAGCAGCAGAAATAGGTCAGACAGGAGGTGGAGAGATGAGATAGAGAAGTTTGCAGGGAAACATGGCAGAGATTGAAAAAGTTGGGGGAGGCCATCGATCAGCAGTGGACTTGCAAAGACTTTTGCTGCTGCTGCTGCTGCTCTCTCTCTCTCTCTCTCTCTCTCTCTCTCTCTCTCTCTCTCTCTCTCTCTCTCTGCTGAACCATCCACATCACTTCAGACACCTAAAAATTACCCTTTTCCTCCAAAACAATGAACATGGAGAAATATTATGACCAAGGACTTATTGGCCAATCTCGACCATACATACAAACATATCCTCCTGCAAAGCAATATATCTGGTGATGGAGACTGCTGTCAGTTTAGGTCATGATCCTTGTGAACTGAACATCAATCCATCAACCATACACCACCAACGAGCACGATTTCGTGCGGAAAGGGCTCAAGAACTGATGAGTGAGCTCAAAGGAACTAAATAAACTGCCAGTGCACTGGGATGGGAAACTTATGGATGATCTTCGTTTCATTTCGTTTCGTTTTTGAAGGCTCCAACATGCTTGCATGCGTTGGCCTTGGTCACCTAATGGCGGCTCTCCATGCTGCTCGATCTTTGGCAGCCACCCTGTTCAATCCCTTAACCTGAGGTCACACTTAATAACTTCGTCCCATTTCTTGCTAGGTCTACCCATCCCAACCCCTCCCCCAATATTAACACTTCTAACCCTCTGCATCCAATTATCATCCCCCATCCTCTCCACATGTCCAAACCACCTCAGCCTACTTCTCCTCATCACAACACCAATACACTCCAGTCCCATCCTGCCTCTCAACTCTTCCATCGTAAACCCAGCCCTCCCAGGCCTTGCACGCAGGGACCCACTGCACATCCACCTAATCATTGTCATTTCTGTACGTTTAAGCCTGCGAATATCCACTTCCTTTACTGCCCAGGTCTCACTACCATACAGCATCATATTCCTAACACATGCTGCATACAAAGACCCCTTAGCACGTAAGGAGAGTCCTCTCAATGTCAGGAGAGGCAACAGCTCCCTGAACTTCTTCCAACCACTTCTCACCCGAGCAACCAAGCTAGCTCCAGCCCTACCTCCGGCACATAACATGTCTCCCAAATAACAAAACTCTCCCACACACTCAAGAGACTCACCAGCAAGTTCAATCCTTTCACGTCTAACAATCTCTACCTGCTCTCCCCGACACGCCGCACACATAAAATCAGCATTATCTCGCAGTTTACCTCTAATACCACTACATCTCTTGTGCAAACATTTATCACAAACACTGCACAAGATGGAATTACTTCCCACACCTTTGTGGCAAACTCCGCATGGCCACTCTCCCTCTGCTCTGTACCGTCACCAACCCTAGATATCATCACTTCTGTTGTATCTGCATTTACCCTTAAGCCCTTGTGCCCTATGCCATCTCTCCATTTCTTAAATCTTTCTTCCACCTCCTTTTCATTCTCTGCAATCAACACCAAATCATCAGCATACAACATCTCCCACGGGAGTCCATCTCTGAAGTCATGTGAGAGGGCTTCAAGTACCATGATGAACAACAAGGGACTCACAACTGACCCCTGATGCACACCAACATTCACGGAAAACTCATCACTCCATTCACTCTTACCTAGGTGCGAGCACCCACGTACATGGCAATAACCATCCTAACCAGCAACTCTTCCAACCCTAGCTTTCTCATTGCCCACTTCACCACCTCTCTAGGGACTCTGTCAAAGGCCTTTTCTAAATCAACAAAAATAAAATACAATTCCCTTTTCTTTCCAATATGTTTTTCCTGAAGCTGTCGAACAATGAATATGGCATCAATGGTCCCCTGCCTGGTATAAACCCAAACTGCATCTCATCACTATTCACTCTTTCTCTAATCTTACCTTCTAGAACTTTCTCCATTACTTTCATTGTCTGATCTAAGAGCTTTATACCTCTGTAATTTCCCCTTTCCAGGGCATCACCCTTCCCTTTGTACACATTTACAATTACACTCATCAGCCAATCATCTGGGACAACACACTCATATATAGTCATATTTGTAAAGTCAGTGAATAACCTCACCCCAGTATTTCCTAAGGCCCTCAACATTTCAGCAGTCAACCCAGACACACCAACTGCCCTCCCAACGCACACCCTGCCTATTGCCTAACTCACAGTAGCAGCGTCAATCAAAGGCCAAGGGCCAAACACTGGATCTGCTGGCTCCAAACCTTCCCTATCCCAGTCAAACCCCTCATTCAACAACCGGCAATAATGCTCTCTCCATGCATCTTTGATATCCTCACTGTTCACCACTACCCTTCCTTTATCATTCTTCACACACTGCTCACCTACGATGTCCCGATTATCCCTCTTCACCTGATTTGCCACCATAAAAATCGTATTTTTCCTTTCCCCATGATTTAGATTATCAAGCAAAAGTCTCTGTGACCCAAACTTCGCCGTGTATACCTCTCTTCTAACCCTACACTTGGCAGCCAAACACTCCTCCCTGTTACCACCCTTCTTCCATTCCCGGAAAAGCCTTCTTTTCTCCTTAACTGCGGCTTCTACACCCTCATCCCACCACCAAGTTACTTCATATCTTGGTGGGCCTCTTGTCCAACCACATATTACATCGGTAACTCTCAAGAGGTTGTTCTGACCGATTTCCAATCTACGATACCCCAGAATTCCGAGCATTTTGGGGGAAAAAAATTATTGGCTCAAACCTTTGCTTTTGGTGAGAACCATCGAAAATTCATAGAGAAATCGCGATCCTGTGCTTAAAAATGTTGATACAGGTGTCATGTAACCTTACGTTTTCCTTCTTTCTCAGGGTACCTGGCTAAAGAAAACAAACTATGGAAGGGTTAACTAATTCAAACCACTTTTAATTACGTATATATTTATGTATTTGGTACGAATTTATGTTTAGTAACAGACTATATTGGTTTTCACACATTTATATAGGCAATTGTTCAGTCACCAAACACATCCACTTATGGCACCTTCCTTTATGACATTACCACCTCATCACTTCTGTTTGTTTCTTGCTCTAGCTTTTCTATTTCTTTGTCCTCCACCTCAGGAATCACTTTCACCGTGAATTTCGTCATTGGAGAGACAGTTGGGCAACATACCTTCACTAGCCAGCTTACTGCCATCAGGTGAATTGCCCAGTGTGGGGGGAGGGGGGAGCGGGGTTAGGTGGGGCCAGGCAGTATCCCCGCTTGACAGCAGGTAGAGGAAGGTCTCTCACATAAGTCTACCAAAAATCACCCATGAAACTTGAAAATTGTGCAAATTATGACCCTTGCAATTGCACGACATACCCATACGTCAATGGGTGTAGCTGTGACAAAACATCACGACATACCCATACGTCGATGGGATTCCTCGGGTTAAGGGCTCTATACTGTTCATTAATGCCTCTATCTACGGCTCCCTTTTCAGCCACCACTCTCCTCATCTCACTATAAAAGGCATCCCTTATTGATGGTTTCCCAGCTTCCATATTTTCCTCCTAGGTACATATGTCCTCCTTCCCATCACTCGTCCTTTAACCGCCATGTCACAAATCAACAGTTTGTGCTGCTGCGCACACTCCTCGCTTCCTATAACTTTAACCCGCCGAGTCCCATCGACGTACGGTGTACGTCGCAACTTTTTTCCGCAGACAGACCCAACGACATACATCGTATGTCACGCAATTGCAAGGCCTATTGTGTGCAAATTTTTCAACATTCGCGGGTGATTTTTGGTAGGCGTATGTGGGAGACCTTCCTCTACTTGCTGTCAAGCAGGGATACTGCCTGGCCCCTCCTAACCTCCCCTTCCCCCCTCCCCTCCATACTGGGCAATTCACCTGTTAGCAGTAAGCTGGCCAGTAAAGGTATGTTGCCCCACGGTCTCTCTAATGACGAAATTCACTGTGAAAGTGATTCCTGAGGTGGAGGACAAAGAAACAAAGTAGCTAGAGGTAGAAACAAACAGAAGTGATGAGGTGGTAATATCGTAAAGGAAGGTGCCATATACTGGGGTTTTGGGTAAGTGAACAATGCTTATAAACGCCTATATTATCGTGTGAAAACCATTATAGACTTTTACTACACATAAATTCGT
>JAGKTI010004123.1:38131-52451 GCA_018397915.1 Birgus latro
GACTATCAAAAATTCTTTGACTATCTTACTTCTACGATGGAACACATTCTATCCATTTCTCCTTTCTCTGAAATCTCCATTCTAGGAGATTTCAATGTTCACCACCACCTTTGGCTCTCCTCTCCTTTCACTGATCCACCTGGTGAACAAGCCTACATCTTTTCTATCCTTAATGACCTAGAGCAGCTTGTACAGCACCCTACCCGTATCCCTGACCGCCTTGGAGAGAGTTCCAACATACTTGACCTTTTCCTAACAACTAATCCTTCTGCTTACACTGTTAATCTTTTCTCTCCGTTGGGCTCCTCCGATCATAACCTTATTACCTTAACCTGTCCTATTGCTCCAGTACAGCCTGTGGACCCTCCAAAGAAACGCCGCCTGTGGCACTTTGGAGCTGCAGATTGGGAGGCCCTCAGGCAGTACTTCTTTGATTTTCCTTGGAATGATTATTGCTTCCATGGCCGGGAGCCGTCTGAGTGTGCCCTGCGCATTACGGAGGTTATTCTCTCGGGCATGGAAGCATACATTCCTTTTTCATATCCTCTGACTAATGCAAGAAAGCCTTGGTTTAATCACGCTTGTTCTAATGCTGTCCGCAACAGAGAGAGGGCCTTTAAAAGGTACCGGAGCCAACCCACCCCTGAATCACATCTTTTTTATATTTCTGCCCGGAATCGTGCTAAGTCTGTTCTTCGCTCTGCTAAAAATAATTTCATCCGTGCTAAATGTTCCCAACTCTCCAACTCGAATTCTTCTCGCTCCTTTTGGCACCTTGCCAAAAACCTTTCTAACAACTTTACCTCATCATCCTTCCCTCCTCTTTTCTACTCTGATGGCTCTGTAGCTATTTCTTCTACTGATAAAGCAGATCTCTTTGCTCAGACTTTCTCCTCCAATTCTACCTTAGACGATTCCGGTGCTGTTCCTCCATCACTTCCCCCCTCAGACTTCCTCATGACTGGCATTAAAATTTCTTCAGCTGATGTATTTTCTGCCATCACTGGCCTCAATATTAACAAGGCATATGGGCCTGATGGAGTCCCTCCTGTTGTCCTCAAAAACTGTGCTTCTGTGCTTACACCCTGCCTAGGTAAACTCTTTCGCCTTTGTCTCTCAACTTGTACCTTTCCTTCTTGCTGGAAGTTTGCTCTCATTCAGCCAGTCCCAAAGAAGGGTG
Organism: Birgus latro; assembly: GCA_018397915.1. Classification (NCBI taxonomy): domain Eukaryota; kingdom Metazoa; phylum Arthropoda; class Malacostraca; order Decapoda; family Coenobitidae; genus Birgus; species Birgus latro. The sequence goes on from JAGKTI010004123.1 coordinate 39,312, forward strand.
ACCATTCCCAACCCTCTAACTATCGTCCAATTGCTTTAACATCCTGTGTATCAAAAGTTTTCGAATCAGTTCTTAACAGAAAAATTTTAAAGCATCTTTCCTGTCACAACCTTCTTTCTGATCGTCAGTATGGGTTCCGTCAGGGACGCTCCACTGGCGATCTTCTCACCTACCTTTCAGACTCCTGGTCATCCTCCTTTCGGGACTTTGGCGAAAGCTTTGCCATTGCACTTGACATCTCAAAGGCTTTCGATCGAGTCTGGCATAAATCTTTGATTTCCAAACTGCCCTCTTACGGTTTCTATCCTTCTATCTGTGCCTTCATCTCTAGCTTCCTTTCTGGTCGTTCTATAGCTGCTGTTGTAGACGGCCATCGTTCTTCTCCTAGACCTATCAACAGTGGTGTTCCTCAGGGCTCTGTCCTATCACCAACTCTCTTTCTTTTATTCATCAATGACCTTCTAAGCTGTACATCTAACCCTATCCACTCATATGCTGATGATTCCACCCTTCACCTTTCCATTCGATTTCCGCAACGTCCATCTCAGCAGTTACTTCAGCAAACAAGGGATGAGGCTATGGCACACCTAATGTCTGACTTGGCTCATATCTCTGATTGGGGTAAAAATAATCTTGTTATTTTTAATGCATCAAAAACTCAGTTCTTACACTTATCAACCCGACAAAATCTTCCTCAGGATTACCCACTAATGTTTAATAATGTCCAGCTCAGTCCTGCATCATCCTTGAACATGCTAGGGGTTTCATTCTCTCGGGATTTGTCTTGGAAAGAACATATTACATCTCTTGTGAAATCTGCTTCCAAGAGATTAGGTGTGCTGGGCCGACTCCGAACTTTCTTTACCCCTGCACAGATGTTGACCTTGTACACGGGTTTTATTCGCCCGTGTATGGAGTACAACTCTCATGTGTGGGGAGGCTCCCCACATGCAGTTCTTCTCAATAGGGTGGAGTCAAAGGCTTTTCGTCTCATTAACTCTCCTCCTCTTACTGATTCCCTTCAACCTTTGTCTCTTCGCCGCACTGTTGCTTCTTTATCTCTCTTCTATCGCTACTTCAATGGTCACTGTTCCTCTGAACTGTCTGCTTGCATCCCTTCACCTCTACGACGGGCACGTAGTACCCGTCTAGCAACAAACTCTCATCCCTTTTCTGTCCAGCTGTCTAATGCAAGAGTTAACCGTTACTTCCAGTCCTTCATTTGTGCAACTGGTCAACTCTGGAACTGTCTCCCTCTGTCTGTATTCCCTGCTTCCTATGATCTCCAATCTTTCAAACGCAGTGTGTCCAGGCATCTCGAAATGAATGGATCTTGAATTTGGCTCTCTTTTGTATTGTTTTTACTTTTTCTTGGAAAGAACAGTATGCGGCCCCTGGCCTTTGGTTCCTTCTTCTTCGCATAAAAAAAAAAAAAGGTAACCAAGATTTCTCTCGACGTTTCCCGGTATTTACCGCAGGTTCTGGTACGATCAGAGTTGTCAGTTTGCCTGCTGTTAGTAAGCGTAGGTATTTCGTAAGTTTTACATTAATTTTTGTGCTCCTTTTCTATATAATGGCTTAGTTACGTGATTGTTCATTAAATTATGTAAATAAAATTAGGTTTGTATGGTATATAATTTAGTGTTATGTAATGTAAGAAAACTCTGCCATGTTTGATGTCTCCTAGTTGGTAACTGTTAACCGTTTCCCCGTCGAGTTTGTGCAAGTAGTTTCTCGAGTAATGCAAGCTTATACTGTATAAGGATGGGAAAGGCAGTAGTTCTGTAATGCCGTAATTTTAAGGTTAGTATAATTGTAGTTTAAGTTGGTATAAGTGTAATGTAAGTGTAGCCCTGAACCCCTGATTAATTGATACAATGGATAGGGAGTGGTCATCAAATTCATATTTGGGCTTGTTCCTAGTTAATTTATAGCAAGAGTGGAATACTATTAATAGAAAATGTAATGCCGTAATGTATAAGTTAGTATAAGTATAATATAAGTGTAATATAAGTTAATATAAGTGTAATATAAGTTAGTATATGTATAATGTAAATGTAAAATAAGTGTAGTTTAAGTTAGTTTAAGTGTGGTGTAAGTGTAGTTCTGGACCCCAGTATAATTGATGCAATGTATGGGAAATGTACCTCAAAAATTATTTTCTGGGCTTGATCCTAGTTAAAGTATAGCAAGAGTGTAATATTATTAATAGGTAAGACCGTGTGGAGCGAGATTACGTGCAAAAGCATGATCTGTTTTTGATAAAGAGCCAAAGAAAGTTAATTCGAGGTTAAAATTCGCGATAGGTTGTATTTACACTTTGAATTCAGAATTTTGTAGTTGGGTTTGTTATTATTATCTTGTACTAAATAATAATGTCTATGAGCTTAGGTAAAGTCTGATTACGGATTATAGTCATTCGTAGCCGTGAAATTTATTTAATTTTCACTGGCGTCAGATCACATAGACCAGACAACCGTGACACATGGTTACAATTAATTAAAACTCGTGAGTTTAGGTTTCGGTAAAAACTGTCAGACCCATGTGACTGCCACAAAATTTGAAACATCATAAGTCAGTTTGTCTAAGTAAGAGGAAAGAGAAATTCCTTGTTGCAAGTTTCTTGATGATTGTTATAGTAAGTAAACTGTAGAGTAATAGTCAAAGCCAGATCCGGTGTCAGGACAACACCAGCAATCGAGCGCGTGTGTCCTCTCTTCTATGTTCATTGTGAGTCCTGACGGCATGGGATCCACAGGTCAGTTGAGAGCATCCTTAAATCCCCCCCCCCTTTCTGTCTCAATAATAGATCTTCTATATATCTGTATACATAGTAAGTTGACTGATGATGTTCCCCAACTTCTCTTCTATGTTGATTGTGAGTCCTGACAGCATGGGATCCACAGATTGTCGGTGTAACGTCGAGGCTTCTAGTTACGGTCTACGTAGGAGCCACGGAGTGTTTCTAGCCAAAGCCCATACACAATTTCCCCCCACTAGTTTATTTCTTTCTGTATTGTGGTCGATTATGTATTTGTATGGTCCATTTGGAAAAGTCTTTTCTTCTAAAGTGAAGTATTCTAGATAAAAGCGAGTATGTTTTATGTAGTCGGATTTCCTAACATACAGGGTATTGCAAGCGCTATGAAATTTTAAATAGAATCATTCTTGTGTAACCGATCATCTACATAATTATGTTAATTTATGTAACCCTTTGGAAAATTAGGGTGAATATACTAAATCTAGAGTAATCTTTGGTGATAAGTTGTGAGCCTGGGAATTAGAGCCGCGAGTCCGTTAGAGACCATGGTTATTGCAAGTCACGCCAGAATTTGAAATATTCTTTTCTCCTTATTTGTGTACCTCGTGTTAGGTTAAGAGGTCAAGTTATATGTATAATTAATGTATGTAAATTATTGATCGGGAGTATAATTCATCTGTGTGCAGTATTATCAACATCTTGTTGAGTGTAAAAGCACAAGGATCTTATCAGTGGTGGAGTTCACTCGATTAATGAGCTTTGTACCGTGATGTGTGAGTCAGCCTGATTTATTTTCTGTGGAGAAGAGAACATTATTTATCCAAGTTATTCTGGAGGAATCAGAGACTGAAGTATAAACAGTGTACTAGTTTCAATTGTTCGAGGGTTAATATTATTTAATGTATGTTAAGGTTAGTAAATCATAGATAATTATTTTTCTTATGTGTTTGATCTTAACTCCTCTAGGAAGTTTGATTGTGAGATCGGGTGGCCCGCAAGGTGTGTTACTATCTATAGGATTCACACACTCTAATATACTCACGCTACCCTGATTACTGTATCTAGGCCTCAGTGTCCCATCTTTCACTGTACGGGACTAATAACTTCTTTCCTGGCAAACGCTGGGTGGTGGCAGCCTACCAAAATTTTTTCTACTTCTACCTGTTGATATTTCTTCCTAGTGACAATAAATTTATGAGGCCTTCCTCAAAAATACTAGGATCTGTTCCTCGGTAGTAATCAGTAATCAGTAAAATCTAATTAATTCAAATAGACAAAATACTAACCATTATACTGATGTCAAACCAATGGGATATTTTAAATTTCTATGTGTGCTAAAAAGGTCACGGCACGACACTGGTGTTCAGCGGTGGAATTACTTAATTTATATCGTAGTCAAATTCTCATTATGACACTGGTGACAGTGGTGGTAATCAGATAAATCTTCTTCATATTGAGGGAACCTAAAATAATCACCATTACAAAAAAACCGTATGGGGAGATGATGGAAGTGAGAATCGTGATCTGTTCTCGGAAGAGGCAAAAGGTTAACTCGAGGTTAAAATTTCCGAAAGTTTGTATTCACGCTTTGAATTCGGAATTTTGTAGTTAGGTTTGGTATTATCATCTTTTTGTACTATATAGTAATGAATTTGAGCTTAGTTAAAGTCTAGTTATTGATAATAGACATTTGTAACCAAAAAATTTATTTTTACACTTGCATTTAGTCATGTAGGCCAGACAACTGCAACACATGGTTACAATTAGTTAAAACTCGTGAGTTTAGGCTTCGGTATAAAATGTCAGTCCCATATGATTGCAACAAAATTTTAAACATCGTAAGTCAGTTTCGTCTAGGTATGGCGAAAGTGAATACCTTGTTTCATATTCTTTATTAGTTGTTGAAGTCGGTAATCTGTAGAGGAATTGGTCGAAGTCAGCTCCGTTGTTAGGACAACCACGAGCGAGTGTGTCTGGCCTGGGAGAGTCGCTCATTGTGAGTCCTGACGGCGATATATCCACAGGTCAGTCGAAAGTTCGTCCTTAAATCCCCTCCCATTTTGTGTTGGAGGAGTAACAGCCGCCCTGTGAGAGATGTCCTCCCCGGAGATTTGCTGGAAAATGTTGAAGTGGTGAAGAGTGGTGAAGTGTTGTTAAGCTGGTTATGGCCGTATCAAGTTAAGTGCTGGATAGGGAAATGTGTGTGGGTCGGACTGTCTGACTATTGACTGTAATAGTTCAAGAGTTCAGAGAGTTTAATCTCGTGTCTGGGGTTAATCGGAGTTCGTATCATGGGCGTAGCCCAGTTCAGTGGGAATATTATGTTCCTTTAATTTGAGGGAAAACTGCAGAACTCCCTCAGCTTACAGTCAGCATGACCTAGGGTGTAACAGTGACTTCAGGACCTGACAGGCACTCGTCAGTTACTAGGTGGAGAGCTGGAAAGAATGAATGAATGGAGCGTGAATGTGATAGTAGAGTGTATACATGGGAAGCGCCCCTGGGACGAGCCTAGCAGCGAGAGTATGGGTCTGTCCAGGTGAGACGACCATGTTATCATTCAGGCAGGAGGTTGACTGGGGCGCATTTTTCTACTGAATGTTCGGGAGATCATTGGTGACAGGGAAGCGACCCCCTGGGGTATGCAATTTGCTCGTGGACCAACAGGTGGGAGTAACGGGTAGTGAGAACACTATCTTATTTGGGAGTTCATAGGGTGTTTCACAGTCAAATTGGGTAAGTCCGTCCCGTCCGCACACACGTCTCTAAGAAGTGTAGAGGAATAAGTTGTATGTAGACTTACGATGCTCAATTTTTTTTCTCTCCGGAGGATGGACCCGTGTAATGCCGTAATTTTAAGGTTAGCAGAAGTATAATATAAGTTAATATAAGTGTAGTTCAAGTTGGTATAATTGTAATGTAAGTGTAGCCCTGAACCTCTGATTAATTGATACAATGGATGGGGAGTGGTCATCAAATTCATATTTGGGCTTGTTCCTAGTTAATTTATAGCAAGAGTGGAATACTATTAATTGAAAAAACCGTATGGGGCGAGATGGAAGTGAGAATCGTGATCTGTTCTCGGAAGAGGCAAAAGGTTAACTCGAGGTAAAAAATTGCGAAAGTTTGTATTCATGCTTTGAATTCGGAATTTTGTAGTTAAGTTTGGTATTATCATATTTTTGTACTATATAGTAATGAATTTGAGCCTAGTTAAAGTCTAGTTATTGATAACAGACATTTGTAACCACGAAATTTATTTTCATACTTGCATTTAGTCACGTAGGCCGGACAACTGCGACACATGGTTACAATTAGTTAAAACTCGTGAGTTTAGGCCTCGGTATAAAATGTCAGTCCCATATGATTGCCACAAAATTTTAAACATCGTAAGTCAGTTATGTCTACGTATGGCGAAAGTGAATACCTTGTTTGATATTCTTTGTTAGTTGTTGAAGTCGGTAATCTGTAGAGGAATTGGTCAAAGTCAGCTCCGATGTTAGGACAACCGCGAGCGAATGTATATGGCCTGGGAGAGACACTGATTGTGAGTCCTGATGGCGACATATCCGCAGGTCAGTCGAAAGCTCATCCTTAAATCCCTCCCCCTCTTTGTCCCAATAATTGATCCTCTATATATATACTTGTAAGTTGACTGATAACGTTTCCCTAACTTCCTTTCGACTGTGAGTCCTGATGGCAACATATTCACAGATTGTCGGTGTTTCATCGACGCCTCTTGTTCCAGTGCTGAAATGACCACACGGTCCTTCTCACCAGTGCCCATACACAATTTCCCCCCTTTCCATCTCTTTCTGTATTGCGAGGTTGAATATGTAATTGATTGGTCCAATTGAGTAATCTAATCTTCCAATAGGAAATGTTTAGTTGATAGCGAGTGTTGATATTCATATGTTGTTGTTTCCCCTAAAAGTACAGATATTTCAAACTCTTTAAAATAAAGTAGTATCTTTCTTTGCATAATCAATATATATCAATTTATGTAAACCTTTGGGAAATTAGGGCGAATGTTCCAGACTTAGAGGAGTTTTTGGTGGAGGTAGTGTCTCAGTGAGTTAGTTTCACGAGTCCGTTAGAAACCGTGGAAGTGCAAGTCACGCACGTGTTTGAATTATTTTCTTTGTGTACTGTATTAGTGTAAGGGAGAGAATTTGAGCATTCCCTTAAAATGAAGAAGATCTATCTAAATCTCACTGCATAGGCCGCCAGTGTAATAATGGAATTTTTTAACACTATAGAGAAATTTGATGTTTACTGATTACTGATTATTACCGAGGAAGAAATCCTAGAATTATTAAAGAAGACCTCGTAAATTGATTACCACTAGGAAGAAATACCAACAGGTAGAAGTAGAATTAATTTGGTATGCTGCCACCACCCAGCGATTGCCAGGAAAGAAGTTATTAGTCCCGTCCAGCGAAAGATGGGACACTGAGACCTAGGAACAGTAATCAGGGTAGCGTGAGAAAATATGAGAGCGTGAATTTTATAGATAGTAACATACCTTGCAGGCCACTCGATCTCACAATCAACTTCCCAGAGGAATTTAGACCAAACACATAAGAAAATTTAATTATCTATAATTTACTATTCTTAACTTACATGAAATAAAAATTTACCTCCGAACAAGAAAAGTAACTAGTACACAGTTATACTACAGTCTCTGATTCCTCCAGAATAACTGGGAAAAATAATGCTCTCTCCTCCACAGAGAATAAATCAAGCTGACTCACATATCACGATACAAAACTAATTAATCGAGAGAATACCACTACTGAAGATCCTTGGGCTTTTACACTCAACAAGATGTTGATAATACTGCACACAGATGAATTACTTGCCCGATACATAAAATACATACATTAAGAATTCATACAACTCGACCTCTTAACCCTACACGAGGAACACAAGTAAAAAGAAAAAGAATGCTACAAAACTCTGTCGTGACTTGCATAAACCACGGTCTCAAAAGGACTTGTAGTATTTTTCCCAGGTTCACAACTTGACACCAAGGATTACTCTAGATTTAGTATATTCACCCCTATTTTCCATGGGTTTTCACAATTTGACATATCCATGTATATGTTCGGATGCACAAGAATGATTCAATAAATAATATCACAGCGCTTGCAATACCCTGTATATTAGAAAAAAACAACAACACTACAAAACACACTCGCTTCTAACCAGAATATTTCACTTTAGGAGAAAAGGCTTTACTAAGTGGACCATACGACTACATAATCGACAACTATGCATAAGAAATGAAACTAAGTGGAACTGTGTAAGGGCTTTGGCAATTAGGACTACAAGTCTTTTCGTAGATGGCAACCAGACTTCATGACGCCACACCAACAACCTGTGGACGTCCTCTCGATATGAGACAACAGCTCGAAGTCACATAAAAGAATTGGGAAATATTATCAGACAACTCACTTTATATATATAGTTAGAATGAAAACTAATTATTGAGACGTATGGGGGGGGAACAGAAAAAAAAATTACTCTAGACCGACCTTTGGACGTCCTTTCGATATGAGACAACAGGTCGAAGTGAAGGCTTGCGGCAAGGATGCTCCATAAATCCCGTGTTGTTCTACAACGGATCTGGCTTTGACTTATTACTCTACAGTTTGCTTATTATACAATCATCAAGGAACTTGCAACAAGGAATTTTTCTCTCTCCTCTACTTAGACAATATGACTTAAGATGATTTAAATTTTGTGGCAGTAACATGGGTCTAACAGTTTAAACCTAAACCTAAACTCACGCGTTCACTTAATTATTTCCATGCGTCGCCTTTGTCTGGCTTACGTGATCTGGCGACAGTGAAAAATAAATAATTTTCGCGGCTATGAATGACTATAATCAATAATCAGACTTTACCTAAGCTCATAGACATTATTATTTAGTACAACAAGATGATAAACACAAACTCAACTACAAAAGTCCGAATTCAAAGTGCATATACAAGTTATCGCGAATTTTAATCTCGCATTAACTTTCTTTGCCTCTTTATCTAAAACAGAACATGAATTTGCGCGTCCAACCCGCTCCACACGGTCCTACGTGTTAATAATATTACTCTCCTGCTACACTTTAACTAAGATCAAGCCCAAAAAATGAATTTCAAGGTCCACTTTCCATACATTGCAACATCTAAACAGGGTCCAGAACTACACTTACACCATACATAAACTAACGTAAATTACATTTATATTACACTTGCATTATTCTTATACTAACTTATATTACACTTATATTATACTTAAAATTATGCTTAAATTATGGCATTACACGGGTGCATCCTCCAGAAGAAAAAAAATTGAACATCATAAGTCTACACACAATACATTCTACTACACTTCTAAGGGACCTGTTTGCGGACGGGACAGACTTACCCAACTTGATTGTGAATTACTCTATGAACTCCAGATTAAGACAGTGTCCTCACTATCTGATACTCCCATAAGTGGCACCTGTCGGTCCACGAATAATTTGCGTACCCCAGGAGGTCGCTTCTCTGTCATCAATGAATCCCGAATATTCAATAGAAAAAAGTGCTCCAGTCAACCTCCTGCGTGAATGATAACATGGTCGTCTCACCTGGACAAACCTGTACCCTCGCTGCTAGGATCGTCCCAGGGGCGCTTCACATGCACTCAACCCACTATCACACTTACACTCTCCATTCATACTTCCTTGTGCTTCCAGCTCTCCACCTAGTAACTGACGAGCGCCTGTCAGGTCCTGAAGTCACTGTTACACCCTAGGCCGTGCTGACTGTGAGATGAGGGAGTTCTGCAGATTTCCCTCGAATTAAAGCAACATAATATTCCCACTGAACTGGGCTACGCCCATGACACACACTCCGATTACCCACTAACACCAGATTGAACTCTCTCTGAACTCGCAAACTACCACAGTCAATAGTCAGACGGTCCGACTCGCACACACTTCCCTATCCAGCACTTAACTAAATATTTCCATAACCATCTTAACAACACTTCATCACACTACAACACTTTAACATTCCTCGATTAGTCTGCGTGGAGGTCGTCTTTCACGTGGTGGTAATTGCTCGTCCTCTGGATCATGTATGAAAGCTTCGTCCAGGGGTTCTAAATGCCACTCTTCCCCCCCATAATAGGGTTTTACTTGTCTGGCAGCTCTTTGCAACACTTTCCCTGTGAATAAATTTTCTATCACGTATACGCTACCTTCCATTAACACTTCCACCACACGATACGGACCATCCCACTTCACGTTAAGTTTACGACACATGCCAGGAATACCTGTTTCTTTCTTGACCCATACAAGGGTTCCAACTTAAACCACTTGGTTTTTCCGCCTTCTGTTGGCTACGTCTCGGTACCTTCTCGACATTTTCCGGTGAGTGTCCCGTATGAGGGCGTGAGCTGTTGTGATCTCGTCCTCCTCACCATCGACTGAGGGTTATGACGCACTGACCAGTCTGGGAGGGTGGCGAGAAAAGAAGGCGAAGTACGGCTGCTGACCCGTTGATGTATGCACCGCCTGGTTCATGGCGATCTGACAAGACTGGAGCAACTGGGGCCATCGGAGAGGGTTGCCCTGACATAAAGTGGAGAGGACGGATTTCAGGGCCCTGTGCATCCTCTCAGTCACTCCATTTCCTTGGGGATGATAAGGGGTCGTATAGTACAAAGTGATTTGGTGTCGCTGGCAAAACTGCTGGAACTCTTGACTGGTGAACTCGCCTCCGTTATCCAGGACTATACCACTGGGAGTGCCATAATCTGTCACATACTGCCCTAGCTTGTCTGTGATTTGTGTGGTCTGTTTAGTTGTAAGGGGGAAAAACCTGACAAAACGACTATAATGGTCCACTACTGTAAGCACATAACGATAACCCTGGGTTCCACCAACCATGTCTGTGAGATCTATACCAATCCTCTCCAGTGATTTACTCACTGGGGGTAATTCCTTCCACTGTTGCTACAATTCAGTGTTCTGCTTAAATCTTTGGCAAGTTACACATTTTTTAACATATTCACATACATCCACTTTAAGGTTTTGCCAATAATACAGTTCTTCAGCTTTCTTAATAGTTTTCTTCTGCCCTAGATGTCCTGTCAATTCATGGGCGTGTTGCAATGCCTGAACGACTAAGGTACGAGGAACTATGAGACTATAATGAAGACTACCGTCTGCCTTTACAAGTACATAATACAATATTTCTTCTACCAAGGCAAACTGATCTAAAGTATTCTTTGGCAGTGTTTTAGTGGGAATCCTACCACCTTCTAAATACTGCGCAAGTTCTCCCCATACTAGTTCTACTCTCTGGCGATCTCTCATCTGTTCTCGGTTCAACCCAAGCCAGGTGGCTTCAGGCGATCGGACTACCACTCGAACTGGGCGTGACAACTGATCCGCAACAAAATTATCTTTACCTTTGAGATATTGTATATCATAATTGTACTCTCTCATTTCCAGAATCCAACGGTTCATTCTTGGTGATTTAGTCTTGCGTTTGAACATGCTTGTGAGTAGTTGGTGATCTGTGATCACTGTGAACCGTGTACCCCATAAGTAATGGTGATAATTTCGGCATGCAAGAACTATTGCTAGAGCCTCTTTATCGGTGGTTGAATAACGAGACTCGCAAGGGGTTAATTTTTTTTTTTAAATACCCGATTGGCTTATTAGTACCGTCAGCTTGTACTTGACTAAGGACTCCCCCAATGTGGGTGTTACTTGCATCCGTAGTAAGAATGAATGGCTGATCTACTTTAGCTCCAACTAAAGCAGGGGCATTGGTAAGGCAAGATTTAAGATGTTCAAATGCTTTCTGACATTCGCTCGTCCAGAGAAAAGTGGTTCGTGATTTTGTCAAATTAGTGAGTGGTGTAGCTACGCGTGCGAACGATGGTACATGTTTTCTATAGAATCCGCACATTCCGAGGAATCGTCTCACTTCTTTCACAGTGGTGGGTGGCTTCATTTTTACTATGGCTTCTATATTCTTTGGATCCGGTTTACTACCTTCTGCCAAAATCTGGTGACCCAGGAAAGTCACTTCTTTACATCCAAATTCACACTTACCGAGATTTAGTTTTACACCATTACTAGCAAGCAGTTCAAAAAGTTGTCTTAAATGATCCAATAGGGTAGGAAAACTGGGGGCCCATAAGATTAAGTCATCTAGGTAATTTTTAACCCAACCTTTCTGTAGAAGAGGTGTTAGCAAATTAACCATTTGACGTGAGAAGATTGCAGGAGAACAGTTAAGTCCAAAAGGAAGGCGACGAAAACTATAGAGAGCCACACCATCGCTGAAAGTAGTCAGATCTCGACTCTCCTCATCTAATAAAATCTGAAAATATGCCTCTCGCATGTCCAGAGTGACGTAATATTGATGTCCAGAGGCTTGGTCCACTAATTCATCTAGCAGCAGAAGTGGATAGACATCGGCTGCGAGATGCCGGTTTACATGTCGGTAATCGAGGCACATTCGTTTACTCCCATTGGGTTTATTAACCAAGACGATAGGTGATAACCAGGCTGCTGTAGATCTTTCAATGATCTCTATATCCTCCATGTCCTTCAACATATCAGTGATAATTTGTTTAGCTTGAACAGGATAGCGATACATCGGGCCTCGACTGAGCTAAGGATTTTCGACCTTAATATGAGCTGGAGGACCCTTGATCAGACCTAATTCCCCTTAGTCTAGGATAAATAGAGGGTCATACTTTAGAATTAATTCAGTTAGTTCTTTTCGCTGGTCACCAGTGAGTTGTTGCCATTTCTGTTCGTCAATTAAAGCTTTCAATTTCTGACTACGGGTACCCTTTTGTTCGACGTGATCATTCTCGGGTAGAAGGTCATTTCGTATTTTAGTGATGTTAATTTTGTCAGGTACTGGGCTAGTCAATCACTCATACGAACCGATGATGGTACCTTATTGTAACACCTTTACCTTTTTAGTGGGGTTAATGACTGGAACGTAGATGTTGTTTACCTCGTTTACTTGGACCAAATAAGGGTGATCATTATGACTCATTCTAGACTGTGGATAGATGATAAGATTAGTTGCTGGTTCTACTTTCACAGGTACGGACACAAATTTCGATTGGTAAGGGTCCAACTGTAAGGTCGAAAGGAGGTTAATCTGTGAGAAGGTTTGTTTCAGTTTAGATAATACTACGGGTTCATCTTTGACTCTACTCACCTTGTTCCTCTGACGGCGGATATGGTTTACCACATAAGGTGCACCACCCCAGATCATAACTCTCTTCACTCCATCCCACATGAGTGTAGCTTGGCTCAACACGTCACATCCCAGGAGAATGTCTGTACTAAGATAGGAGTT